>BSBM01000722.1:10875000-11182500 GCA_027924585.1 Larix kaempferi | reverse complement strand
AAGACCCTCATTTTCAGATCAGCTGCTAATCACCTCTTGTTGATCCATCCTTGTACCGACAATTGGTTGGGAATTTGTTGTATTTGACTGATACAAGACATGACATCTCCTTTGCAGTTGGTCTTGTATCTCGGTTCTCTCAGGATCCTCATGAGAGTCACTGGAAGGAAGCTAAGTGCATTCTCGGGTATATACGGGACACTTCCAAGTTCGGCATTCAGTACACCGCTAGTTCTTCTCAGCTTGGGGGTTTCACTGATTCTGATTGGGCTGGTTCTGTTGATGATCGGAAGTCCACATCAGGGTTTGTCTATCGCCTTAGTTCCGCTCTTAATTGCCAGGTCCTATAAGAAACAATCGACAATTGCATTGTCTTCTGCTGAGGTTGAGTACCGTGTTGCAGTTCTTTCCAGTCAAGAATTCCTTTTCCTTCAACAACTATTGACAGAGTTTGGCATTCCACAAGCTCATCCCACTACTCTTTGGTGTGATAATCAGAGTGCCATACATATATCTCGCAATCTAGTTGAGCATCAAAATACCAAGCACATTGAGATCCACGTGCACTTCATTCGGCAACTCATCCAGGATGGTGTTCTCATCTTGGATTACTTGCCTACTGAAGTGCAAGTGGCGGATATCTTTACTAAACCTCTTGCATCTCTTTGGTTTCTTCAGCTCCGTTCGATGCTTGGGGTGAAGGAAGTTGTCCTTGGGGGGTCATCTTGAGTCCTCCTATATTCACTTTTTCTTATGTTGTGTTCTCTCTTTTGGGGAGGATTTTTTTCCTACGGGTTTTTCTCATTTTCTCTGGTTATGAGAGGTTGTACATGGGTACCTTATCAGGCCTAGTTACCGTGACCCATATTTTTTATTTTTGTTTCCTCCCTACGTTTTACTTATGGGGGAGTGTTAGTGATATTATTTCATTCCCGATGCATCCAACCTGGGGTAAGTTAAGCTCACATTGGCAACCATATCACTTGGATATTTTTAGCAAGTGGTTTGTCCCTTAAGTCTTCCTACCTTCACTTTTGTTTATGTTGTGTTCTCTCTTTTGGGGAGGAGTTTCTTTCCTACAGGTTTTTCTCCTTTTCTTCGGTTATGAGAGGTTGTACATGGGTACCTTATCAGGCCTAGTTGTCGGGACCCATATTTTTTCTTTTTGCTTCCTCCCTATGTTTCGCTTATGGGGGGGTGTTAGTGTTATTATTTCATTCCCGATGCATCCAGCCTTGGGTGAGTTAAGCTCATGTTGGCAACCATATCACTTGGTTTTTTTTAGCAAGTGGCTTGGCGTCTCCATCAGTATAAATGGAGAGGCTTCATCATGTATTCATCATTTGATATCACTAGATCAATTCTTTGTTTTCTCTCATTGCGGAAGGTTTGTTAGCCTTGCAGTATGACCCTGGATGTTCTCTTGAACATTTTCAATTTAAACACTATAAAACAAAAATACCATTCAATTTCATATTTTCTTTTTAAAATAATTAATAATAACTAGTTGTCGTCTCTCACACATGGCATATTTCATACTGTGTCAGTTGTTGATATTTTATATTTATTTGTAAATATTTGATTAAAATATTGTATATAAGCAATCTACTTCGGTATTTTATTCATATTAGATTTTTCCATTACATATTTTTTTATTTTTTTAACAATATTATCATTTTGGAGTGTTTAGGTATATACTTATAGAGTAGCTACCCTGCCATTAAGATGACCATTAAATACAAGGAAAAAAATTAAACTAACAAATAGCTTAAAGAGTGTTATCATTCTTAAATAAATTTTTAAATAATTTCAAAATATTTTTTTCTTTTTAAATCTAAATTGACTATATATTTGGTCAACATGTACACTTTATTAAGTTAAACAAACATACATGAGAATGATCAACTTCCTCTAAACATATACACCATGTCTACCTCCATATAATTCCAACTTACCTTTCATTTGAGTGCTTTCAAATTCAAAGAACAAAACAACTATGCATTAAAGGGAACATGAATAAGATATAGTGGATAAGACAAATGTAAAAACGAAAAAGCAAAGCAAACAAAAAGTTAAACTACATGCAAAACCACCTATTTTCATAAAGTTAAAAAGTATTTTTCAGAAAGTTAAAAGAAAGCATGTTATGAGATGATGAAATTTTGAAGTAAATATTAATTTGTTGGAAAAATACTAATATGTATTGAGGTCAAACTCAAAATTTAATATGAAAAAATGATATTGTAATTATTTAATTATCCTTAAAATACTTGTTTTTTCAAAATTGAATAATGTAGTTGGATCACTCTTCAAAATTTCCCACATTTGATATATAAATTTATTATTTATTTATTTATTATATAAACATAATGTGATAAATAAAAATAAAAATCATATTAAAACAAAATAAATATTTATCTTTTTCTTATTTTTAATAATTCGAGCAGTTGACGATTATAGTTTGTAAAGTATCCCATGTTGCGACGACAATTTTGTGAATCTATTTATTTCGACTAGACGTTACCGGGCATCTTCCTCGGATTCGAACACATGATTTTGTGTTTTTTTAGACATCTAAAATAAATGGAAAATAATATTTTTAACGGGAATATTTTTTTGTAAACTTGATTTAAGACTAGTACAGTTACTTAATTAATTTGTGGTCAGTGAAATCTTCTCTTACTTGTTTTGGCTTCTTCTAATTAAACATGTTGTCTACCATAAATTGTCTCTTATCCATGCATCAACTAAGAGTTATACATGCATCTAGAACAAATAGAAAAGGAATGGAAATTGCAATTTTGGTTGCAGGAATGGCTTCAGCGACCTCGATTACCCCTGGGGCACCCCGATTATGCAATTCTAGCAACCCAAAACTGTCATTTAAACAATTTCAACCGGATTTTCGCCGGAAAAATCGCCGGATTCTTGGTGCATTCGGTCTAGAGTTTAGCTCACTCTAATAGAAAACAATATTTTCAACAGCTACTTTTTTTGTAAGTTTGACTAAGACTAGCACAGCCACTTAATTTGTAGCCAGTGAACATCTATAAGTCACAATTTAAGAATAAGTTATCTCTTACTTGTTCTGGCATTTTTTCTATTTAAACAGGTTGTCTACTAGTTATCGATGCATCAGTTACCAATTATTATTTTTTTTTTTTTCTGGACGGTAATGTTGATTGTCATCCTCATACAATCCAGCAATTATTTTTTATATTCTTTTTTTTCTAGACAGTACAGTTATGTCATCCTAGTACAATCTAGGAAAAACATAAATATTACTGTGTAGCTATAAAACCAAAGTTTTCCACCATTCTCCATTCACAATCAAGCTTGTAAAACTCATATACTAAAAATATACTAAAGGAATAACTATATCTATATCTTAAACTGCTACAAACTAACAGCTTGGACAAACCCTTATATCTACGAACAAAACTAAAAGGTTCTAACGGACTAAAAGATAGCCACATATCAACCAGTAAATCAGGTTGTGGAGTCAGGAACGATAACTTGCCTGGGCAGGTGATAGGCTGCTTTTGAACACCTTTCTTGTTATGGCTTTGGCCAACACCTTTATCTTGGCCCCAATTCAACATGTGCCTTGACCAGAAGCATGAGAGTATCTTCCATATCGCTCTCTAGCTTACCTAAGTTTCCTGTTGCTAGAGCATAGCCTCTTCCTTTGCTGCCGCCATTTCCATCAGGGCTTTACGTAAGAGTGTTTTTAGTTGTCAATACAACATCAAGATTTTCATTTTCTCCACCCATATCTCAAGGCCCTCAATTCATTTTTTTATCTCCGTACAGATCATATCCCTTAAACCTCTTTGATTGTTTTGTTTTCCCTGAGCATGTGTGTGCATGGGCTCCTTCCTGGGGGATTGTCTGCCAAACATTTTCCCTTGGCCATTTTATAGAATCCCAGTCACCGATTCACACCGTGTGCAAGAATCCACCACCAATCATCTGCAGCGATTACACACAGGGAAGTGAAGTCATTTAAGGTCCTCCAGCTACCACTTTCCTTTTCCTGATATCCCAAAAGCCACATAACCAAGCAGAACTAAATGAAGACAGTAATAAGTTACCTTTCTCGAGAGCAGTCGATGCAGGTTCATGGCTGAGGGTACATTCCATCGAATTGAAAGGACCTCCATAAACCCAATCTTGTCATCCAAATTAAACCATTTGATAATGTTCACAAATTGAGCATGTGAACCCATCATTGTTCCCTACGCCATCATTCCCCACAGAATCTCCACTGAACATTACAGCCTCCATTACCATTCATCATGCTCGAGATTTCAGCCCGGTGTGTGCAGAGGGCCTCCGGAGATGCGAGTAACCTACGTTCGCCTCCATTCATATTCCCATGAACCCAAGTGTCCTGCCCTCCCCGAGCGACTGTCCACACGTCAAGGTGGTCCTATCACATCCGCTGGCCACCCCTCGTGGGGTTTCTCAACAACAACATTGACATTGACATTGGAGTAGAGAGCAAATTCTTTGTATCTATGAACATGCTCGATGTATTATTTGTGGGATTGTAGAAATTTATTGACATATAAACTGATTTTGTTTATGTTTCCGTCGTAACAAGAATGTACAAACATAGTGCTATAGTACACCGCATTTTGAACTCGGTTCATCTCTTGGCCCTTGAGAAGCCTTGCTCAAGACGGAAGACATGGTAAAAATATGGTAGCAGGCGTGCTCCCTCGCCAGGTCCTCGTGCGGTGACAACCTCTCCTCCTCCTCATTGGTGACAAAACTCGTTCACTCAGTGCCTACTTCATTCAATTCGATATCGCAACCAACATGTACTGAGTCTGTAACTCATATTGCTCAACCACTTCATAATAGGGTGCCTTTGAAGAATACTCAAATGTTACCTTCCTATTATCCCCCACGGCCACAACCTTCTCAAGACACTCTGTTGCATAATCTTTCTAGAATTCAAACACTATATTACCTTCTTTTTAGCAAATATACTCATTTTTCCAACCAAGCAAATGATGAGTTTCAAACAAGTATTAAGACTCGTCTTTCAAGAAATGATGAAGGATTCAATCCACCCAACCATGACAAGCCTTTCATCCCCTGTGGGGTATGAGATAGTTAAGTTCCAATTATATAAGGGAAGAGAAGACACCAAAAAACCATCTTGGAAACTTGTATACAGCTTATGCTGATATAACTTATGATAATGGGTTATTGCTAAAATTGTTTCCCAGAAACCCAACACCCAACAAGACATGCAATAGAATGGTTCCACAAAATCCCAAAACACTCTCTAAGGGTTTTGGAATCCTCGGCTGAAATGTTTGTTCAGTTGTTTTCAATTAACATTGGAAAAATAGTGACCATAAATGACCTTGTTAAACTTAAGCAAGGAAAAGGTGAACTAGTTGTGAATTATGTTAGGATGTCAAATCATGTGTAAACAAACTTCATTATCCACTTCCTGAAAAGGAATTACAAGATATTTTCATAATTGACTTACATTCAATTAGGTATTTTTCCACCTCTAAACAAATCATGTAAATAAATACCTTTGAAGAGGCTTATATACTAGCTAGAAGAGTAGAAAATGCATTAACAAGAAGAGGAAAATTGAAATTAAGAGACCCTACAAAAACAGAAAGTGTGAAGAACCTGCAATAATTAATTAATGAAAACACACGATATAGCATAAATAATAGAACTCAGAATCACTTTTATATTGATCGCATGCCACTTCGAGGGGGCAACCTTCTTTGAGCAAGCTCAATGCAAATAACTTCACGGTACCTTCATTGGCCTCAACACAAACTTATATACTAAGTCTAGGCGCCAATACCATGGGTCAATACCATGTGCCAATAAAAACCATGGGCCAATACAAAATATGGATCAACAATTACTACGGGACGACTTACAAAGCATATGCGTCCAACAACAATAATACAAACTATGGATCAACAAATACTACGGGACGACTTACAAAGCATATGCGTCCAACAATAATATACTAACAAATTAAATAGAAGGGTTGACATGGGTTCCTAATATCCCCTCCCCCTTAGAAAAAGCTTTGTCCTCAAAGCTTTAGATGTGGAAATTGATGCAGAATCTGAAGGAGTGGTTCCCCTGTAGCATCCTCAGGTTGCATTCCGGCCCACTAACGCCTTTTGAGTTTCAGGGAGGATTGCTTGGAAGGCTGTAGACAAAGAAGGACCATCTCAGCTGCGTGAAAAGTGCGCTCAGAATGGTGTTGATGGGCTTGTTGTTTCAGTTGAATTCTTTCCATGTGAAGATTGTCCTGCAGAATGAGAAGAATCTGATCTCGGTTTCGAAGAACTGAATCAATTACCTGAACTGGGGAGTTGCTAAGCGTGTATGGAAGAAGAACTGGCGGTGCTTGTCTATAAACTGCTTCATATGGTGTCATTTTAGATATGGTATTGTACCACTAGAGCGCTTCTAGGAAATCCATAGAAATAGCTGTCCACATCTGTGTAAGGATGGGAAAGGGTTCGAGCAATCCCGAAAGGAGTGTCGTTTCACCCTTGTTGACCATCTATTGAATTGTCATTTTCAGTCCCTTCCAAAAGAAGTTACATTGTTCCCAACCATACATTTTGAGGAACCTAGAGTGCCCTGCTGATGAAAAAACATGGAGTTCATAGAAGAGATAGCCTTGTCGAACAGATTGCAACAAATTTGGAACAAGCAGAGAAATAACTGTAAGAGAAACTGGGTCATCAAATGTGCGAGAAGGAGCATTTGCCACAATATTGTCCTTACCCTTCTTGTAAGTGATTGCATAGGCATAACCCATGAGTTGGATAACCCATTTCAGGTGTGATGGGAAGGAGACCCATTTTTCCAGGAAATTTTCCAGACCCTGGAGATAAATCTTGATGCAGAAATAATTCCCTAATAGGTATGGCTGCCACTTCTGTACTGCATGCAAAATAGCCATCATTTCCTGCTGAGATGAAGATGCGGCTAAATTCGTACTGGAAAGGTCTCTTGAAAGCGACAAGCCCACTGGTTCAACAAGGACACCTGCATATCTATCCAAGGAAGTAGGGGAGACCGTTGGTGGGTGCATCTGAATGGAATGGAGTTGAGCGATGACACCATGTGAATTCTTCTTAAGGATCTTTTCCAGGCGATGTGAACTAATGATGCTGAGAGACCCTTTTTGTAAGCCCTTAAATTTGTGTTGTTTTCCATTGACTGAAAACTGCATCCAAAGTTCAGCAAAATCCCATAAGATGGAGCCAAGTGTGCGTAACTATTGAACACCCAAAACCACATCACATCCGCCTAGGGACAAGGCAAACATGTCAGAGCGCAGGTTATAATCTTCCAAAAAGATACGCACATTGTGACACTTCCCCTTGCAAGGTAAGGTGCCCCCATTGGCAACCATGACTTCAAAGTTGGAGCAAGGATGGACAAAACAATCAGCATGTTTGGCGATCCGAGGGTCAATGAAGTTATGAGTGCTACAAGAATCAATGAGTATTGTAAGAGGAAGCTTCTTGAAGTAACCCCTGACCCGCATTGTTTGGGGGGTGATGACGCTGGATAAAGCATGGAGAGATATCTCTGGTTGTTCATCTTGAGATGAGGGGGTCAACAGGCGGCTCCTGAATGTTGACCTGATCATCCATTGTATCTGGAGTTTCTTGACTAATTGTAGAGGGAGGTGGAGAATCCATATCCAAGAGATAGAGCTTTTGTTGAACACATCTATGTCCCCGAGTGAATTTCTTATCACAATTGTAACAAAGCCCTTTTTTTCTCTGCGTGCCTGCATCTCTGTTTCAGACAAATGCTTAATAGGAGTTGGTCGAGGAGCTGGCGGGATGGGAAGTCGTTGAGAACCCATATTTAGGAAGGGAACAAAAGTGGGTTTGAAGCGTTGTTGGGCTGCAATCTTGTCTTCTGCCAACTTAGCCAACCCTAGGACTTCCATCATTGTGTTGGGATAAAACATTTTAACCTTTGACCGGATTTCATCCTTAAGACTGCTGATAAAACAACTCCTGTAGAATTCATCAAACAATCTTTCTGTGTGATTGGCTAGTTTATCAAATGTTGTCTGATACTCTCTCACAGTGCCACTTTGACGAAGTTTAGTGAGTGCTCCGGTGAAGTCATCAAAAGAACTAGGACAAAATCATTGCAAAAGGAGTTGGCAAAAATCTGTCCATTTTGGCTCATCATGAGCCTTGATGTACCAACGGTACCTTTGAAGGGATTCATGTTCCAAATGAAAGGATGCAAGTGGAACCTTTTGGACATCAAAAGTATTATGCATACTGAAATATTGTTCTGCACGATAGACCCATCCAGTTGGATCAGTACCATTAAAGCAAGGAAATTCAAGCTTTAGACCACGGAAATTGCTGGAAGAATAGAACCCATTGGCTGTCGGTTATTGTTCATGGCTGAATGTTGAAGATGGAGGCTGAGAAATTTTTCATCCAAATCTTGGAGTTTGGTTTGGATGGCTGCAAGTGCTTCCTCCATGGTTGTTGCTCCTGCGCGGGTGACATCCATAACCAGGATTTTTTTCTTTTTTTTTGGGGGGGGGAATGGATAGAAAAACACAAACAAAAGTTTATTTAGTAAAGGGAAATTTGGATTTAGGAAAAACTCGGAGGGCTAATTGGGGTTTGACTAGGTTTTGGACACTTTCTGATGGATAGGGAAGCAAAAATGGGGATTTCAGAAGTGGGGTGAAAGAATGAGAAAATTTGGCAAAGAGGGACAAAGAAGCAGAATGAGGAAAGGAACTCTGTGGTAAAATTTGAAGGCGATTGGGTGAAATCCGAAGAAGTTATGTCAAGCCCTCAAAATAGACAAATATGAGATTTCGGGCTTTGGGAAGTGGAATTTGGGATAGGGTCCTTAGTTATGAAATATGCAGAATGGGATTACCGGGGTGTCAGGGAAGTTTCAAGGGAAACAGAGTGAAAACAAGGGAGATATGGCCAAAAAACAGAATAGATCTGCGACGGCATGGAAGGGATCTGAAACAGATAGATCTGCAACGACGCGGGAGTGATCGGAAACAGAGGGATCTCAAATGGCGCCAACTAAATCGAAAACGGCTGGATCTAAAATAGATCTGAAACGGCTGGATCTGGAACGACTTTCAGAATGGATCTGAAACGGTGCGACAATGATCGACAACAGTTCAGCTGAAAATAGATATGGACCCCAGGTATGTGCGGCTTCCTAACAGTTCAGGGGTTTCACTCGACCACCAATGCTGTCTCACGGCTTGCGTATTGGGGAAGTACCCCTCACTCCACGGCTCAGGTAAAACTGATAACTGCTTTGCCACAAACGACAACTCTTGGTTTATCTCACGAGTGGGAACTAGTCAATCAGGTAGGGGTCGTTGCCCTTTTCGCTAGCAGGTCCTCTCAATGGGCCAGCTAATTTGGGGTTCCTATGGTACTCCTCACAGTGAGTTTTAGGGATTCTGCTCAAGTACTTCCCACAGTTAAGCCGATAAGGATTATTCCTAGATCCGAAGCTGCAACAGATGTGAAAAAAAAAAATTGACAGAAATTTCACCCAGCAAGCCCAAGAAAGTGCTATGATACCAGATGTGAAGAACCTTCAATAATTAATTAATGAAAACACATGATATAGCATAAATAACAGAACTCAGAATCACTTTTATATTGATCGCGGGCCACTTCGAGGGGGCAACCTCCTTTGAGCAATCTCAATACAAATAACTTCACGGTACCTTCATTAGCCTCAACACAAACTTATATACTAAGTCTAGGCACCAATACCATGTGTCAATACAAACCATGGGCCAATACAAAATATGGATCAACAATTACTACTGGACAACTTACAAAGCATATGCGTCCAACAACAATAATACAAACTATGGATCAACAAATACTCCGGGACGACTTACAAAGCATATGCGTCCAACAATAATATACTAACAAATTAAATAGAAGGGTTGACATGGGTTCCTAACAGAAAGCTAGAATCAACAACAAGATACTTGACTTTTTTTTTATTCTCCATGATCTGGGATGTTAATTGATCTATTCAAATCCAAATCCAAACCTATACAATTCAAAAAAGAAATTAGAAAATAAAAAAGTATATTCTAAATGAAATAAAACCAAATCCATAAAAATCCATTTTCAAGTCAAATCATACAAAAATAGAAAAATCTAAGTCAAATCTGAAATTGGTTTTAAAGCAGACTTTTAGAGTGGTTAAGTTATCCATTTGGTAAAATAGATATTCCCAAATAATTCATAATCCTCTAATCTTTCCAACGAGCTATCACGGTCTTAATTTGGACTTCTAGAACTCAAGATATTACACTTGGAAGTCAAGACTCAGTGGCCATTAATTTTACTATTGGGCGAATTGTGATCGTTGATTTGGATGTCAAAATCATTATCCCACATGCATTGAGCCAAAATAATTTTTATGTGTTTATAATGATTTTTCCACACATAGTAATTTGTAATAAAAGCTAAGAGACAATTAGATCATAAGACCCAAACTAAATATTTTTACCAACCGAATAAAACCATAAATAAAATAAAATAAAAAACCAAAATTCCCTAAAATTGCAGAAATCGGAAAATGATTTTTTTTTAAATTTCCGAAATCGGAAAATTATTTTTTTTTAAATGGCAATTTTTACCTCCCGCAATCTGTATTGCGGATGGATTGCGGAAATGTCGAAATGATTTTAAAAATTATATAGTTTCCGCACTCCACAATAAATTTGCGAAATCAAATTCGATCATTTACAAAATTGATGACTTCCGCAAATGCGCAAACATTAAAATTTAACCATTAAAATTAAAGGTTCCGCAATTCGCAAAAATGAAAATAAGAAAAAAGATCATCAATGCAGATTGAGGGAATGCAGAAACATTAAAATTTAACAATTAAAATTAAATGTTCAAAATCTCAAAAAATGCATAAAAATGATCTAAAAGCTTGTAATATAAAATGCAATTTTTTTATATTGAATGAAGTAAATTAAAGTAAAATAACAATGGAGAAAAGATTAAAAATCTAGAAAAAAAAATTGTTTCTCATAGGAAAATATGATTCCAAAATTTATAGATTTTTTAAATCATATTAAAATTGGAAATATTAAAATGTTGGTTTTATTAAAGTATGTGAATTTAAACCATAGTTTTGGTAAAAATATTTCTTCAAATTCACAAAGTAATCTAATCAAAACCAAAGCATGATCATAAATATTAAAAATAATTTAAATAAGCTTAAATTAAACATTAAAAATATTAAACTAATATAAGCAAACAAACCAAAAGACTAAGATTATTTACAATATTTATATTAGGATTCTAGGCATGCAAAAATGAAAATAAAACTCCATCAAGCTCAAATATCACACTAATGCAATATCTAAACTCATGAGAGAAGAAACCATAAGATCAATCAAAATCTGAGCATGAAGGTAATAACCAACCATCATCTTGAATAATCAGTTTATGCAACGAAGACCAAATCTAGGTAGGGAATGTGAAGGATAACATGGTAAGTTAACCACCAAGATCAAGGAACCAACTCAAATGAATCAAAAAGAAAATATAAGCTAGATATCAGTAAAAATGGAAACAATCCAAATAATATCCGAGATCTAGGAAAATGATCAATTCAATGATGAGATACAAAAATGGAAATCCAAAAAAATAAGAAATAAAGGGGGATCATATCTTATGTTTAAGATGGGATCCGTTGTGCATACAACAAGAGGATGTTGAATTGCATCGCCATTCTGGTGTTAGAGTAGTGGGGGGAGCCCCCTTGTTTCGCCCGTACTTGGCTCTTCTTCCCATCTTGGGAAGCTCGTGCAGGGGGCAGGGTGAAGGTCTTATGTCTGGTGGAGCCATCCCCAGTGGGTGGATCTGGGGTACAGATGACTTGTTACTGAAGGATTTATAGCTTGTATCAAATTCACAACTTTTAGGAGATGAGAAAGCCTCTCTAGATGGTTAAGGATTGTTGACCAGTATTTGAGCTTTGGGGTGTCAGGTGATAGACTGGACATTACTCCTCATCTAACCAAGGGAGGATTCTTGCAGGAACCACTCCCAGTTTTCTCTCGGTATGTTATAGTACAGGATCCCCATCTCCTATAAATCTAAACATAACCCTTAGAAAGAATAATGGGGGAAGGAGGCGTAAAGTTACCTCGAGCCCATCCTTGGGGGGAACAGGGGAGTCTCTCGACATTGTTATACAAATGCCTCCCCATTACTTGGTGAGATATCAAATTCACGGGATGTTCTTTCGGATGTGTTCCATCCTCTTAGAGCGAGTCAGTCGATAAGATGGTTACTTAATGCTTATTTTGTCCTTGAATGTGAGAGGGATAGGAGGCACCCCAAATTTTGTTTCCCTCAAGCGGTTACTGAAGTCAGTCTCTCCAGATGTCATTTTATTTCAGGAAACTATGGTACCTGTATCGATGGCCAAGGAGTTATTGCGGGGTTTATTCTCGGCCTAGGAATGTTTCTTGATTGATGTTGTAGGACTCTCGGGGGGGCTACTATCAGTATGGGACACTAGTAAATTCAAACGGAGCCCATATCAAACTTGTAGAGGTATACTGTTGGAAGGTCACCACAAGGATTTGGACATACCTGTGCATATCATCAATTGTTACGGCTATGAATGGATTTTCTAGAAAGATGTTGAGCAAAGCAGGGTTCTTGACTTCTCTTCTCTTATACTTGTGGGGGATCTCAACTTTACGACTTCTACTAGGATGTCTTGGGGTACAAATGAAAGGATTGACCCAATGGCTCCTTGGTTCCAAAATTTTATCATTAACAACAAGCTGGTGGATATCGAGCATGTTCCTTTAGTGCTCACTTGGCGCAATAGGTGTGTGGAAGATGTTGTTGTCTCCAAGAGACTTGACTAGTTTTTACTGGTAGAGGATCTAGTTGGTACTATGGATCATTGCAAGACTTGGATTGAAAATGTGACTATCCCTGATCATATGTTGATTTTATTGAATGAAGTTGGAGAAGGGTTCATTCAAAATCAGGTATCCCTTCAAATATTTTCATGTGTCGTCAACAGAGGTTGAGTTTTCTTCACTTGTTAGATCACATTGGTTGTCTTACTCTCATAAAGAAACTGGATCTGCAATGATCCAGGTGCCTCAATTTATTTGTTCTCTGAAAGGAATTGTCTCGGGTTGGATCAAGAACAAGAAGCTCACTCGGCAACGGGATCTCTCTTGGATTGAAGCACTCATAAGTGACTTTTATTCATATTTCGCTTTGGCATTTGTGTCGATTCAAGATTTGGGGCTCATCATAAAATTGGAGAAGGAGAAAGTTGTTATGTTGGAGGTAGAAGAAGCCACTTGGCGCCTGAAGAGCAGGGCCTTGTGGGTTTCTCAAGGTGATAGGAACACTAAGTTTTATCACTCCTTTGTTGACCAACAATGGAAGCACAATGCAATTTGGGAAATTGGGGATCAGGTTGGGAGGAAATTCACACATCAATAGGGGATCGAAGGGATAGTGTCCAAGTACGTTTTTTATCTCTTTAACAAGCCCTTGGTTAATAATATTTCTTCCCAATTACTTGTATTGCAGAGTATGCCCCATATTTTCTCCAATGAAGATAGTGAGGAGGTTGGTAGACCTATTACCCTATCGAAGATTGAATATATACTGAAACATATGGCCAAGGACAAGAGTCTTGGGCCCGATGCATGGACTATCGAATTCTACATTCAATTTTTTGACTTGTTGGGTCCTAAATGAGTGTGTTTAGTGGAAGAATCTCACACTTCAGGATCGGTTTCGGGAGTTGTCAATGCCACTTTTTTAGCCCTTATCTCGAAACACTCAAAACCTGTCACCTTTTAGGATTTCGCTCGATCTCACTTTTCAAGCTACTGTATAAGATTATCTCAAAATTGATTGCAAATAGAATGAAAGATGGATTATCCAAAGGCATCTCTAAGAAACAATTCAGGTTCCTTCACCAGTGTCAGGTATTCGATGCCATTGGTGTTGCATAGGAGACAATACACTCTGTCAAAGTCAAATGTTTGAGCTCCTTGGTGCTTAAGATAGACCTTGTGAAAGCATACGACAAGGTTGATTGGTCCTTTCTAAGACTAATCCTCCTTAATGCAGGACTGGTTTTTGAGGTTATCCAATGGATCATGGGTTGTGTTACGACGACCAACTTTGCAGTGTTGGTGAATGGAAGGCCTACTGATTTTTTAAAAATCTCTAGGGGGGGTTGAGACAGGGATGTCAGCTATCACCATTCCTTTTTTTTCTTGTCATCGAGAGGTTAATTCGGATGATTGGTAGGGCCAAGCAAGAAGGTAATATTTCTAGCATTAAAGTTTATTCTTCCCATTTTAATACACACCTTCTCGTCATCAATGATGTTTTATTATTCGGTATTGGTTCTATATCGGAGTGCAATATTTTAAAGATATCCTAGATTCTTTATGCTTGGTATCGGGCATGGACATCAACTACCCTAAATCCGGTTTTCATTGGTTTAATACTGATGCAAAGGTCTTAAGCCAGATTTAATCCTTTCTTCCCTTTGCACGACAGGATTTGGATGAAGGGTTTAAGTACCTTGGGTACTCTCTGAAGCCAAATTATTATCATTGTGAAGATTGGGTTTGGTTGGTGAAGAAGGTAGAAAAGAGGATCAACTCTTGGTGCAATCGGTGGTTAACCTTGGGAGTAGGGTGACCTTGATCAATTCATTTATGTCAAATATACTGGTGTTTTGGTTATCTTTGGCTAAGGTCCCTCAACTTATCCTTAAACTCATTCAATATATTACTTTCAATTCCTTTGGTTTGGATCCCAGTTGAAAGCCGGCATGCATCTTGTTGCATCGAAAAAATTAGCGACACCGAAGGCCCTCAGAGGCTGGGGTGTAATGAGTATATACTGGGTCAGCAAGGCCTTAGCGATGAATATTTTGTGGAGGGGGACTTATGGACCATGGTCTTTGGGGTGAATTCATTAGAATTAAACACCTTAAGAATAAGTTCGTGATTGAATGGTTGAGAAAGGAGAAAAAAAAGCAAGGTTGTATTTAACATACGGAGTGGGCTAACCAATTATTTCCCTAAATTGAACTGATGGCTTGCTTGGAATATTGGTGATGGATTTCAAGTGAGACTTGGGGTCGATCCTTTTATTGGTGGAGCAAACAATTATAATCTATTTATGTCAACGCTACAACAATTACACATTGAGGGGTTCGTTTTCCTTAATCATGCAAAGAAAGTTGGAACTGATATCAAAGGGAATGATTATTGGTAATCGGTTGTGGATTTAAATTTAGGCCTTCATAGTGTTGAGGAGTGGTCAGACTTGAAAACGTAGAAGATAAGATCCTTTGGTCTTGGAATGCAATGATCAGTGTATTTCTTACAAAATCTACATATGACTCCATTGCTTATGAGAATATTGATTTTAGGCCGAGATGGTGGATCCACAGCTTATGGAAATGGTTGGATCCTATTAATATTTTGTGCTTTACATGGATGACTATGGAAAATAATATATTGACTAGTGAGAACTATATGAGATGTGGTGGTATGGGCCCTTCTTGTTGTCCATTATGCTTTCGTGCGGCTGAAACTGCGGATCATTTGCTGGTCACTTGTCATTCTACGCTTCAAATCTGGGAGGAAGTTACGAGTAGGATGAATCTTGTTGGGCGTTGGGATTATGGTAATTTCAAAGCTAGTATGTATCGGTGGTTTATGGGGGGTACTAAATCATCAACCCTCCCTCTCTTCTTCATTTGGGGAATATGGAGGTTCCAGAACCTCATTCTTTTTTAAGATGCTTGATTTTGCTTAGATAGAGCTTGTAGATTTATTATTGGTTTATTTGTATATTTTTCCTAAAGCATTAAACCTATCAAGATGTTGTATAGGGATCCTCCCATTATTTCTAGTCATGGCCCTATTGGGTTTTTTTATGGGGCAGCTCAAGGGGGGGGGATGTGGAACTGGTATTCACCTTCTCATCAACAAGGAGGACTACTTTTCTCTTTGGTTAGGATGTGGAGTGGGATCCAACACTCTTGCAGAACTCATAGAACTTTGGGACCTACTCTATTTTGCATTATGTCGAGTCATTTATTCTTTTCAAGTCCTTGGTGATTCCAGAGTGGTTGTGGATTGGATCAATGGAAGTGGAAATCTTCATATATCCATATTAGATCATTGCAAATCTCGTCTCCTTGAACTCCATAGCAAATTTGAAATTATCAGCTACAGGCATATTTATCGAAATTACAATCAACATCTTGATCAATTGTCAAAATTTGGTATAGCTTTACAGGAAGGACTGCTACATTACAAAGAGTACATCAGCAACCAATCAATGGATGAAGGTTGTATTATGATATATTAGAACTGACTTTCTCATCCTATTTTTTCCTTTTTTGTGTGAGATGGGCTTGATTATTTCCTGAGAACGTTTCGTTGTTGTTTTTCAGTATTTCCTCAAAGGTTGATAGTTGGATACAGACCTGGTTAGCAGGTATTCAGGATTTTTTCATTAACAGTATTTATAAATATTAGTCAAGTATTTGTATCTCAGGTAAGGACACTGGGAGATTTTCTATGAATGTAATAGAATGCATGGTAATTAGTTTTCAAAATTGTTGTAATAGGTACTAGAAGTCGATGTGGAACACTATCAATGAGATAGGTACAATATGTAGTTTCTTTTATTCACCCTGTGCATAGCAAGAAACTTTTTTTTCTGGTGAGAAAAAAAAATGTAAAAATTGAAAACAAAAGTCTACTAATAATGTTATACAATAGTAATTGATAATAATGTTATACAAATGAGTTTCATAGTGATTGAAAAAAAATGGATTTTTGGTCTCAATTGCAGTAACAGTGATATTGCATAATTTTAGTGGAAGGTGTAATTCATTTTTGCATTAAAAACATCAATTTCATTAATCCAAAATTGCAATTTTAGCAATTGCAATTTCACAAAAATTGTTTAACTAGATTTGAATAAAAACATTTAAATGAAACATAGAATCGAAGAGTAGTGCTACTAGTAACACTCAATTTTTTTTCATAAATAAATTGTTTAAAACCGTGAACTTACAAACAGTCCAAATTAAAAAGTAGTATTGCAAATAGAACCCAATTTTTTGGGGGTTTGAAATTATAACATGACCTAAAATTTGACACTATTACAAACAAAAATATAAAAAAATTAAAACAAAAATATATATATATATGATATTTTAAAAAAACATATAAAACCCAACATTTTAAATTAAAATCAATTTTTTATATAAAATATTAAAAGAACAAATTTAAAATATAAAATAAAGGCCAATTCAATTTTTTTTAATTTATAAATAAAATAATATATATTTATTAAAAACAAATTTAAAAAATGCACTTAAAATTTTTTTAAAGAAAAAAGAAATAAATAAATTTAATTTAATTAAAAGAAATATTTAAAAAAAAATACTATAGGCGATTCTCAGAATAGACCCTCTCGCATCCCTCCTTCCAAGCAGTCCCCTCCATCGCCACTCTGGTGGAGGGGCTCGCAACGCAAGTGCACGGGCTATGTGACCCTCACATCGCCTTCCTTCCCCATGATCCCTCTACCGCCATGGGTCCCTACTTAGAGCAACAAGTTTATGGGCAATGGGAGGGGGGGTAGAAAGAAGGGGTCAAGGAGGGCACGGTGAGTGGTGTATGGGGGTCGAGGGAAGGGGAGGTGACAATTCCCAGAATCACCCCATCCTTCCCTTTTTTTCTTTATATATAAGATAGTTTCAAAATGATGAGCATCCTGTGGAGATCTGCTAGGGTTTCCTAACCCATGGGGCTGAAGGAGGAAAATCCCTACCGTACCAGGTCTGATCTCTTGCTCGGGAATGGCGTCTGCAGCTGACGTTGTCCTACGGGGCTCACACATGATGAGTGGGGAATCGTGGGAGGATGCGGTTGACTATACCGATGACCCTTTTGAGGGTAAATCTTTTTTTACCTCCCCCTCTGTTTACCAAGCACCGTTTACTGTGAATATTTTACCGTATACAAGGTTGGGGATGGCGACATCTGGGCTGTCGGTTTCTAGCGGTGGTTTACCCAAACTCCAACATAGCTTAAGGGTTTCAATGGTGAGACTGGGGGCCCTCTACAACCTGCAAAACCCGGTGGAAACTGATGACCCGGACATTCAGTTATTCTCTGCCAGACCGCTAGATCCACATCTCGGTGGCTCCCCTTTCTCTTTGTACGAACCTCTGCTGCGGATGTACATCGACGCACCTATTGTAACGGACGTGGATCACACTCTCTCTGAACATTTGCAGGAGGATTGGGGGGGAACCCTTCTACGGTCCTAGCTACGATTTTATGGCCGCCAGATGGCCCTCCTCTTTCAACAATGACTATGAATCAACATTGAACCAGGACTCTGCTTTACCCTCTTCTCTAAGTCCGTGGGGTTTCATCGCCTCTCTATTGAAACCCTCTAACCAGCAGGGCTCTCCTCGGGAAGAATCACACCACCTAGAAAAATCGGCCTTTGGCTCGGGCTCAAAAATCCCTCCTCAAAAATCCCTCCTAGCTCAAAAAGGGCTCTCGCTGTGGGAGGTAAAAAAAAGGATAAGTTCCTAAAAACCTCAAAGGTTCCTTTAAATCTTATCTATGGTAAAAACGTCACGGTAGCTCAATCATTGGGTATGGAGGAAACGACAGTCGTTGGCAGGGCCCGTGGAAAATACCCTAGCTTGGAACAACTGGAACGCTAGGTACATAACAACTGGACTTCCTTCGTGAACTACAAGCCTGAAATTCTGGTACTCTCCCAGGGGTGTTCATTTTCAAGCTTCGCAGCAAGGAGGAGGTGGGGACCATTC
The DNA here is from genome assembly GCA_027924585.1 of Larix kaempferi. Taxonomy (NCBI): domain Eukaryota; kingdom Viridiplantae; phylum Streptophyta; class Pinopsida; order Pinales; family Pinaceae; genus Larix; species Larix kaempferi. Next base: position 11,163,543 of record BSBM01000722.1, on the reverse strand, counting down.
TGCAGAAACATTGGAGTTTTGGAAACATTCCCTTCTTGCTAAAAAAATGGACACCTTTGTTCTAAGACGAATGCGAAAGACATGATACAGTAATGCTTTGGGTCAGACTCTCGGGCCTCCCTTGGGAATTATGGACTTGGTAATCTTTTCAGGACATTGGAAATGCTTTGGGGGTTTTCATCGATGCAGATATGTCTTTCATTCACACTAGGTGAATGACTATGGCAAGGATCTTGGTCTCTCTAAACCTTCGTATTGGGATCAGGGAGAGCTTGAATTTTATATGGGGACATGAAACTCATATCTAGACTCTTGACTACGAAGGGGTTCCCTTCCGATGCCACTGATGCCACATTTATGGACACCTTGCAAAGAACTGCAAGCAGTCATTTTCTGCGGTTGTGGACTGGCCAAAGAAGAGGTTGGTGGGCCGCGGCCCCTCTGAGGACTCAACCGATCTTCACAAACTCAGCAGAAGGGAGGAATATGTTTTGGATCATCAACAAGATCAGAAGGAAGCACACTCCATCGACGCTCCCACTTTTGTTTTACCCAACATGGACGACTCTACTCAATAGACACAGGACGCATCATCTTAGCATCTGTCAGCTCGCACAACATCGAGTATGCAGTCTCCTCTTCCTTCTCATATCATCTCTTTTGGAGAAAATTTTAAATCACTCAGTTTCGCTTGCTTCGACTCCATCCCTTTCCCCACTCCCCTCTGACCTTTGAGGCATGCCCTGTTTCCCCCATTGGCCCTACCTCTCCTCCTACATCGCCCCCTCCTTCCATGGCTCCTCCATCGTCATCCCCTCACTTGTCCTACCTGCCTTCACCCTTTCCCCCCTCCTCCCCCCATCCCTGCCCGTCGGCTACCCAACCTGTCCCTGAGGCCCCTTACCCGATTCGTTTTCGACTTCGGTCGAGAGATTTTGCCGTTGCTTTTTCTCCTCTGCACCAGGGGCTGGGGAAAAATTCACTTCCTATTAGAAAAGGAAAAGGCAGAGGACGACCCTCCCACCTCTCTATGGCACAAACTCGTGCTCTCTTGGAACTTGCATATGGTAAAAAGAAGTCCATTTTTGGGGCGCTTAGAGAAACGAAAGCCTTGAGTGGGTTTCACCAATGAAACTCATTTCCCTAAACTTCAGAGGGTTGGCAAGTGAGCCCAAAAAACTTTCCCTAAAAAGGTTGATTTCGCTGCATCAGCCTGATGTTCTACTACTTCAAGAAACTTTGGGGCCGGAAGAGGGAGTCACCTCCCTACTATCTTCTCTTTTTAACTATATGGATTTTCAAGCACTGGATGCTCATGGACACTCTGGTTGTATTGCCATTGGATGGAATACTCAGACTGTAAGAGTTCTTAACTCTTGTGGGTTGCGTTCATTTTTAGGGGTGGAAGTGTATCATGCGGTGCTAAACACCAGCTTCAACATCTTAAACATGTATGGACCCTACGAGGATAGATCTCCCTTCTGGGATAATCTGAAACAGAATTATTATTTTCATCGGAAAGATCTGATCATCAGAGGGGATCTAAATTTCACTCTTGGTAACCATGAAATCTAGGGCCCTAGCGCCAGGCCTAATCTATTGGCGGGCTACTTTGATCACCTTTTACTAGAATGCAATCTGGTGGATCTTATTCCTGATAAGGTTAAACCTACTTGGACCAATCGCAGAGAAGGGGAGCGAAGGATTGCTAAAAGACTGGACCGTTTTCTCCTTGTTGAACACCTTCCTGGACAAAATCTAAACTTTCGAAGTGGGTGGACATGGGTGGAATCTCATATCACTCTCCCATTCTACTGGAGATAAAGGGAGAGGCCATAAAACCCCCTGGCCCTTTTCAAATCTGTACAGCTTGGTTAAAAGAAGAGGAAGTAACAAAGATCATCAAGGAAAACTAGATTCCCTGCAGCTCAACAGAAGGGAACTTTGTTGCACCACACTTTGTCAAAAAACCTCATAAATATAAAAAAGTGTCTAAAGGACTGGTATTTAAAAGAAGGAAAGGGATGAACTGGAATTATCACAGGTTGAATCAGACCTACGACTCGCTCAGGAATCAGACGGGTGTGGCTTTATGACCCAATAATCCTATGAGAAACTGGGCCTACTTGAAGCTCGCGGGAGAAAACTCTTACAGAACCAAGAGGAGATTTGGCAACTAAAGAGCATAGCCATCTGTCTTGAATGTGGGGATGAGAATACAAAATTCTTTCAAAATTTCGCAAAAGGTAGAAGATTTAAAAACACCAATTGGGAACTACAAAATGACAGTCATGAGAGCATCTCTTCTTTCAATGGTCTAGTAGCTCTTGGCACTTCCCACTTCTCCTCTCTATACAAAGGTGATAATAGAGAAAACCTAGTAGATATCATAAAGTTGTCCCAACTTTTTCCTGGCTTCATAAACCTGAAGGAAAATCAAGATCTCATGGAGGAAATATCTGAAGAGGAGCTAAAAGAAATTCTACATAGGTTCCAAAAGGATAAAAGTCCTGGCCCGGATGGTTGGACCATTGAATTCTTTCTAGCACACTTTGAGGTCATCGGTGCTGGTATTCTCCAACTGGTGGAGGTATCACTTTCAAGGGGGCATATTCACTCACCTATGAACTCCACTGTCATCGCTTTAATCCCCAAATAGGACCTCTCGACTTCTTTCAATGAATTCAGGCCTATCTCTCTCTGCAATATCACATATAAGGTGCTGGATAAGATCATCGCGAAGAGACTCAAGAAGATCCTCTCCAAGGTCATATCCCTGGAACAATTTGGTTTCCTGGAAGGTAGGAAGATACATGAGTCCATTGGAGTATCTCATGGGTGCTTTCACTCGATTAAACAAAAGAAACTGAAAGGGGCGGTCATAAAACTTGATTTTTCAAAGGCCTTTGATAAGGTCAGCTGGCTCTACCTGCAAATGTTGATGACTCACTTGGGATTTGAATATTCTTTCATAAAATGGGTCATGAGCTGCATTACTACAACCTCCTTTGCAGTTCTTATAAATGGGTCAAATTCATCTTTCTTTCACGCGGGAAGGGGGCTTCGTCAAGGTTGTCCACTATCTCCTCTTCTCTTTTTATTGGTTGCGTAAGGCTTAAGAAAAGCCATTCTATATGCAAATCGTCGTGGAGCACTAAAAGGTATTGGCATCTCGTCGTCACTGTTTTTAACTCACTTACTTTTTGTTGATGACATTCTACTCTTTTGCAATGGTTCCATGAGGGATGCAGATACACTGGTTGGTATTTTGGACCTCTTTGGAAGGGCTACAAGCATGGAGATCAACATTCACAAATCCTCTCTCTCTTTGTCAAAATTGGAAGAAAGGGACTCCCATTATTACTCTACCCTCTTTCCTTTTGAGTCATCAGACCTGGAAGATGGACTCAAATATATGGGCTTCATATTAAAGCCAAACAACTACAGGAAATCTGACTGGAGATGGTTGATCACAAAACTGGAGAAACATTTATTGTCTTGGATCCACAGGTGGCTATTTCGGGTGGGGAGACTGGTACTCATTAAATCTGTGTTGAAAGCAATCCCAGTCTACTGCGTGTCTCTAGCCTAGATTCTAAAGGGCATCTTAGAAAAATCTTGACAACTCTGTTTTAGATTTCTGTTGTCTGGAAAATCTAAAAAACACCTCCCCCCTTGGATCAAGTGGAAAACTCTTGCAAAGCCAAAACCACAAGGGGGATGGAACCTCAAAAATATTCATCTCTTCACAAAATATTTGGCTGCAAAAGCTGGATGGAGACTCCTAAAAACTGAAAATATCTGGACAAAAGTGGTGACACAAAAATATATTGCGTCGGTCTCCATATCAAATTGGGTCATAAGTCCTTTTCGTAACACTGGGGGCATCTCTGTTATTTGGAAAGCCATACTCTCCTATTTTCATGTTATCGAGTCTGGGTTGGGCTGGAAGGTGGGGTATGGCACACAGGTTCGCATTGGCTTGGACCCATTGTTGGGCAGCCAATAGACACACACTTCCTTAGCCCCTTCTTGCCACACTTCACTTCCGTGGGATAGATCACCTTTCTCATATTGCCACCTCGGAGACCACCACTATCATGCAGCAGGGATGGAAAGACTCAAATCAACTAAGTTTACCTGAAGCTTTTCGGGTTTTGTGGAATGACTATCTTCTCGCCCTCAGATCCACTCATGTCAGAATCTCTACTACCAAGGACACTTTCATTTGGTCCCCATCTCCACTTGGTATATACACTCCAAAGCTTGGTTATAAACTGTTGGCAGGAGAAATTGGAGAAGGAGCAAAACTCTGGTGATGGAATTCGATTTGGAAATCAAAATGTCCACTAAAAACAAAGCTTTTCATGTGGTTCTCCTTGGAAAATAAAATCCCGGTATGGGAATATATGAAAAGGTGGCACATCGAAGGGTCGGGGTGGTGCTCACTTTGCAAACAAGACTCTGAAACCCTTCAACACTTATTCATCTCCTGCCCCTTCACATTACAAACCTGGAAATTGTTGCGTACCACATTAAATTTTGGAAATCTATGGATGGGTAACTCTTTGGAAGAGGCTTGGAAAAGTTGGTTTGACTCCCCTGAAACAGAACTGTACCGGGATTTACCTCTTCTTGTAACCTGGGGCATTTGGTTGGCAATAAGACCCTATTTCAAGAAAAACACTCAGTCCTCGATCTGGTGGCCTCACAGGGCATGGACATCCTGGCCTACTTTCCCCCCAAAAAAATCTCTACCCCCATCCATACTATTACTGTTGAAAACTTTGATCCCACACTTCCCTAGGCCTTCTTCGATGGAGCGGCAAATGACTAGCTTTGTGGTGGAGGGGTTGTACTGCACCTTTCACGTTCCTCCTTTTTTCACTTACAAATGGGACCCAGACCTGGATCAAACAATTATGCAGAACTCTTTACTCTCAAGCTTTTACTCTGTTTTTCTCTTGAAAAGAACTACACTCATACTCAGATCTTTGGAGACTCTATGATTGTGAACAATTGGGTCAACAACATCCAACGGTGTCATAATCTCCTTTTAAGTAATATTTTGACTGATGTGCTACGACTCCTGAGGGAATTTGAATCCTTCTTGTGTTGTCATGTTTACAGGGAGAAATGCTATAGTAGACCACCTCTCAAAGCAGGGACCGAACTTGCCCTTTGGTCAATGGAAGATTTTGGCTACTGATCAAGGAGAAGCTTTTGAATTTTTTCACAGACCTTTCATTGAGGGCATTGAAGGCCTTCATATTTGACATTTTTTACACTCTTTGCACACACATATATGATCGGAAATCTGTAATATTTTTTTTTCCCATTGTTAGGGGACCCTCTGGGATCCTCGGTCACTTCCCTATATTGTACTTTTCGGTCGCTTGCTCATCAAAAGAGCAACGTTTTCTTCTGCAGCATATGTTGGACCCTCTTTTTTGAAAGGCATTCAAAATGCTTTCTGCAACATATAATTTGGTTATATTATTAATTAAATTATGCTTTTTTCCTTGGAAAAAAAAAATATATATATATATAATTTTATTTTTTAAAAATTAATTTCTCTAACTCTATTTTTTTTAATTATTTTATAAATTAAAAAATATACAACTTATTCTTTTTAATTTAAAATGCTCATTTTTAAAATAAAATAAAAAATAAAAAAATAAAAAAATAAAATAAAATAAAATAAAAAAAATTGTTCCAAAAGCTTATGTTTTTCGTGGTTCTTCTAAAATAAAATTCTTAATCTATCTTTAAAAAAAAACATTTTTATAGTTTTATTTGCGACAATGGCAATTTTTTATGCTATAATTTAAAAAATGTTGCAATTTTAAGCTTGAAACAAATTTTAATTTTAACCCCCTTATTTTGGTGTTGATTTTAAGGTTTTTGTTTGCAATGGTACTGATTATACTAATTGTCAAAACCATGGTTTCAAACAAGTTATAATGGTAATCCTTAAAAAAGAAAGGATGATTTTGGGAACACCACTTTTCAATTTGGGGGTTGATTTTAAGGTTTTTATTAGTATCATTGCATATCATAGTTGCAAAACTTTATAATTTTTAACCTTGAAAAAAAGGGTGCTACTGATAGCTTTACTTTTTAAAATGAAGGTAAAAAAGTTAGACTATTGAGAAATATGCACATACAACAATAAATTTACTAACATGTAAATCAATAACCGAAATCTAACTAGTCTAATATACTATCAACACAAGCAACAAATAATCAACTAGCAAGAGAGGAAAAGAGATGGTACACTAGATATACGTGGTAAGACCCCATATGGGTTGGATCTTCTTTATTCTTTAGGAAACTTACACTCTTACAATACAAGGCATCCTCATGTAATTACGTATCTCATCACTCTCCATCTTCACATCATGTCACAATGACACACAATAATGTGCATTTGATGTTTCAACAACATACCCTAAAAGGGTTTCATTCACCTCTATTAAATAGCTAGATGTATAAAATATTTACATCCCATAATACGTGTGATAAATATTTTTCCGCTTCTCTTATATAAAGAGTGGTAATAAGAGAATTTACTTCATGATGCATGTGGGATGACTCATTTTTATAGTTTAAAGAGTTATGAAGAGTATTGTATGACTTCTTTAATAGGTAGGATCATTACGCAACCAACAACACCACACTAGTCATCATTACATATTCCAACAAAAACAACCCACCAAATATGGCCTCTTAAACAATGAGAACTTTGGAGAGTTCTCAAGTTGGTAACTATTGTTAACATCACAAGTTTGTCCATTTTGCTTATCCACTGGCCACACTGTATCATACATCATGTCCACTTTCCATTTCCACCACTTTGACCTTCACATGGAAAAATATCATAAATGGCCCCTCATTATTATTTACTCTTTCCACAAAAGAGGGAAATTGGCACATTCCTAAAAAATGGAAAAAATGGAAAATCCCCCAAAATAGGAAATTCTCACAAACAAGAAAAAATCCATAAAAAAAGGAAAAAGAAATTGGATATAACCCACTCATAATGTTTATCCAAATACCATTTTCCAATCCCATGGGCCACCAAACCGTGGGTCACAATATCTATATATACATGTGAAGGTCCCCCATTTCACATAGATAGATATTCTCCAGCTTATGCATGTCATTACTCTATCAAAGTTCCAATCAGTCCCCTGCCCATATGTTGAGTTTTGGCACCTTTTGTGATGTGTAGCTAGAGATTGTGGAGTTGCTAGGAGACCAAGGACACACTACTTTGGAAGGATACAAGGTCCCCTATTTACAAGTATTCTTATGGTCCTAGATCGTGCTCTTTATAATACAAACCATTTTATTTTGTTAAATTAATATTGGCTTAATGCATGTTTAGTGTAGATTTGTTCTAGTTTATTTTTCATTATTTGCACTACCATTCGAATTGTTACTACAATTTTTATAAGTCTTAGTAAGTTCTTTTTAGCACCAGCTAGTGTGAAAACACTAACTATAGTTTCAACGACTCCAACAGGGTTGAATCCATATCAGATTTGTGGTTTTGTTTGACCGTCATTGCCATTTTGGGTCTATTTTTTTTACTTTTCTTTGTCTTTTTAACCGATCTGTGGATCTGGGCCGTGATTCCTATCAGATCTCTTCATTTTGGGTTAGATATGTACCCTATTTGTCACTGTCTATCAGATTCAGACTAAGAAACTGGATTTTGAGGGCAAATTGTGTAACAGTTGTAGCATCCATGCTTTTGAACGGAAGTATAACATATATATTTCAAATCAAACCCCCGAAAATTTCCTATCCAATGGAATTGAACTAGTTGAAATTTGATCAATCAGTGCGAAGATATCCCATATGCAAAACTTTCGTCCGCACAGAAAATTATTGAAAATTGCATATTTTCAAACTTAGATATCTTGGACTATGGGACTCGGAATTGAGTGATTTTTTTTAAATCATATATTTTTTCGAGAGGAATTCGGATATATAGTTTGTTCTATAAATTATACATAAAAAAATTATATAAATATGTTTAAGTTTCGCTTCCCTCTAAAGCCTGCTTTGATTTTTTCATATATGTTTGTTTGTAGTGCCCTTTTGTTCTGCTTGCAACTATTTGCTTATTGTAGATGTCTGTTGGTCTACCTTTGTTGAGCCCCGTAGTGAATAACATCGTGTTTTTTAGTCTTTTTTGCACCTGTTGGTTCCATTTAGATATGTTATACATGCATCATTTTCTATTTCAGTAAGTTGTATGGTAATAAATCATTGCTTGTAGTTAGTTGTTACTTAGAGAAGTGTTTGCATTTAGTTGAAATGATGAATGAAAGACTAGTTTTTCCATAGCATGGTTTATGATTTACTTTCAGCATTTCTTTTATCGGCTATATCTTTGGGTTATACACACAACTCACACCTTAAAGTCAAACGCTTGGTTCCTAAACCCAAGCTGAGCCTTAAAATTAACCTTAACTAAACCAACAGTAACCTCACTTAAGGGCCAAAAAAATTTGGTAGTTAGGTTAGGACACTAGGCATAAGCATCCAAATAATTCCCCTTTGTCACTTACATCTGAGACATAGCAGTCATCCAATTAGGGAGCCAAAATCCTCTTATATTTATTGGCACGGTTGAGACCGATTTGTCAGGGGGGGCTCTCCCTTAGGAGGGAAAGTGGGAAGACTATTTATGGAGGTCTAGGTGCAATGCCTCTATCCAATTTATACTGAAGGAAACCAATTCATTGTCCTCATTGTACATACTGGAAACCATACAGGTTGTGCAACGGCCAAAGGACTGAAGCTGCGAGACACCTTTCCGGACGTGCCTTGAACGAGGTATCCTAGTTTCCATTCTTCTAGGGCTCTTTTACCTGGGATCCCTCTTGGTAGGGGGATATCCCTTGGCCATATTTTTTTTTTCATTTCGCTTTGTTTGATGGGACTTGAGACCCCCACACAGGAATTGATTTGAGAAGTCCTTCCATCTTTCATTTAGGTGCCTGCTTTCTCCCATACCTCATAGGTTAGTGGGTCATTTTTATTTTGATAGGTAGTGCTGCTTATTAGCTTTGTGGTTATTTTTTTGTAGATCACTTGCTATGACACACAGTTGCAGTTGATTTTTCGACCCTGGTCGTTGGCCTGAGTGCCCCTTTGTTACACTCTCCTCTTGCACACTTGGTTGCATTAGGATTTTTGAGTCTTTTTTTTCTCAATCATTTAACTTATACCCGTAGCACATTCATGTCACCATACCTCCTCCAAGGTACTCTCATCGACTTCTAGGACAGTCACCTCAGTCCATTTTCTTGGACCGCACGCGTCGGACCCCAGTCCGACGCACCTCCCTATCACTGGACCCTTTTTCTTGAGGCACCTGAGTTCACTTCTAACTCTTCCCAGTCAGATTCACCCGCACATTCACCTACACATATCCCTATGGTTGACACGATTTCTAGCCCATTTTTTTTAGGGATCATTGGTGGTGGGCATAGCAATGGCCCTATAGTCACTACAACAACCACTCCAGTTGTTGGTCCCACGAGAACCACTATTCCTGGTAGCATTGGACCTACTTCCACCACTACAGTTCACATGGTTATCGACTATATGCCCCCTGGAAGCAAGCCCACCCCCACGACCACAATCCATACAGTTATTGGATCTATTCTCGGGAGCAGTGGCCCCACCGTCACAGTCACACCAACCCTTGTTGATGGTTCTACATTCCCCACCACGATGACCACCATTGTTGGCCCTAATGTCACTCCACCACCTAGTCGAGGAGACCCCACGATTTCCTCTATGGCCAACACCGATGTTGGCCCTACCATGTCATCTCCTACTACTAGCTTTCCATTTATGGCTATTCTAAACCTCCCACATTTAGCTAGACTGACCAGTGATCCTATTAAACATGATCCTACGTGGACCCCAATGCCTACCAAACTCCCCTCGGACATCCCTAAGTTTGAAGGGAAGGTTGGGGAATACCCCCAAAAACATATCATGTCCTTCCACTTATGGTGTTCATCCAACAGCATAGTGGATGATTCCATTAGAGTGTGATTGTTTCAGCGCACCCTTACCCATGCTACATCCAAGTGGTACATTGAACTACATCATGGGCACACTCCAACTTTGTGTCCTTAGCTTTCACTTTGTTGTAGTTCTTTCAATTACCCATCGATGAGGAAGTTGAGTATCCTCCAGTATTGTCGCTAGAATACCGCTACCCACATCACGGACCACATCCATGAGTGGTCTCGAATTCAAAGATTGTGTAAAATCAATCTCGGCGATTGGATATTATTAGATTGGTTCCTCAAGTCCCTTCTCCCTCCCATCGCTAAGGACATAGCCTCTGAGTTCCCACAATTTGAGGAAGAAATGATCCTCAAGGTCCAATAGTTCGACTTGATCTATGCACAGACTGGCTACCTCTACACCATTATTCTTGATTCTCCCCATGGAAACTCCTCCCGGAAAGATGCCCCGGGGGAATCTCGTGCCATCGATGGTGTTATTGGAACCGTCACATCACAACCTAGGTCGTATGCTCCCTTCACCTCTCTGGCGACCAACCTCGTATATGGCAATTCCCCTAGCATTGCGCTGCCTTCGACGGGTTAATTTCTTGCACAAGGTTATGGACATGATCTATCCCATGCCTCATCCCATTCAAGAGAGACACTCTCTTATGTGCCTCCTACCCCACACATTCATGGACCTTCTTGTTTTGTATCTTCATGTGGCGGTACCCCGCAAGGATATACAGCCCCTCAAGCACCTATTGTTTACTATCCTTACCCTAGAAAACTTGCGGCATTTCCTATGCTAGCTCCTTCCCCTACTCCACCTTCTCTGCAACAACAAGTTTAAGCACATCAAAACCTGCCCACTCAACCCACCCCCAATAACCAACAAGGGCAGGGTAAGCGTCGGTGAGGGAGGAATCGAGGAAACAATCCACGTCAAGATGGGTGTGGACAACTTCCATAACCCCCTAACAATAACGGAGTTAATCCTACACCTCAAAACCCCAATAAACCATTCACGCAAGGAAACAACCAAAAACTTTGGACCAATCACTCGTATTCTTTATGTGGGGTGTATGGCCATTACACACATCACTGCCTCCACTTGGCTAGAACTAAACATCTTTTGGATGAGGATAAACAACGCCAAGGGACTACATCACCTCAGGCGTAACCCAACCCCCCACCACAACCAGCTCAACAACCTATGGTGTTGTAGAATCCTTTTCTTACTCAAGGGATCATTACAAACAACCCATGGTCTCATACCCCACTGCCCGTTCTTCATCGAGTCATCCCTCTGATTCAAGTGTTCACCACCTTTTGATGATGTCATATGAAGTCAACCTTCAGACCAAACGCAACCAATACGGTTCGTTTATTAAAACCACCCCCATAGATAAGGTTGTCGCATACAACCCTATGGACCATTCTTTGTTCCTACCTCCACCACTAATCGATGCGGGCCCCAAAGTCCCAAAATTTCATTTGTGATGCATTGTGAACAATCTCAATGCTCGAGCTACCCATAACTATAACATTGTGGATGTTTTGGCCCAATCACCCGCCGCCATGCCGAGCTTGGAGGTTCTCAGGAATTTCCCCATGCAACGCAAAGCCTTACTTTCGGCTTTAGGTGTTATAGACCCGTCTTATTCACGTTTGATCACTTTTGATTTGGTTTAGTTAGAACCCCGCATGCCTTCGTTTGTCGCATTCCAGATTCCCGTGTCAATCTGGAACCTCTTCATCCATCGATATATCGTCAACGAAGGCACATCAAGTTGTGTTATGTCAAACTTTGTTTGGAAGAAGCTTGGGTCACCTCCCTTGCAACCCTTTACTACCGCATTACGTGCCTATGATGGTTGTGTTGTCTAACCCAAGGGACTTCTTGCAAATGTTCCTGTGGAGCTATCCATTAAAATGGTCCTCATTGACATTGAGGTTGTCAATTCCCAACTTGATTGCAACCTCCTCCTTGGATGTAGCTACATGTATGATATGAAAGTTGTTGCTTCATCAGTATTTTGACTTATGATGTTCCCTCATGAAGGGAGGATCATTAAGATAGACCAGTTGACTTACTACGATCCCAAGGGACTGAATACTCCTGAAAATGTCCTCCACATTGTTAACATTGCTATCGACAGCGTTTCCATCGCCTTCTTTTCCACCGCAGGACTGGGTCTTTATTGTGATGCTCCCATGACTGCCACTTTCTAGGATTTTCCCCCACCTCCCTCAAACTTCGAGATATCAGATCTATGCAGTGTTTCTTTAGGTAAACGGGTTCCTCAACCACAACTTGTGATGCATCCAACACCCAAACCGCAACCCCAGCGGTAATCCCAACCTCAACCAGCATTAGTGCCCAGCCACATGGACGTTACTCCTATCCACATGATCCCATTCTTGTTCCCACCATCAGTAGTTTTTAGCATGCTCGTGATGCCAACACTAAGCCTCCTCAAATTAACGTTAGGCCTTCCTATGTGGTACTAACCTGTGGAAAATCCTGCCCTGACTCCATAGGTCATTTTTCAACCTATGCAACCAATCGACAGTGCTAACCACCTACCCCTCGGTGTACCTGCAACAGTACCCATGGCCCCTACACCTACTATGACCAAAAAATATGGGGGAAAGACTACCAAAGCAACCACCTTGGAAACAATGACTAAAGTTGTGAAACTTCCCTCTACTTCCTCATCGCAGGCATCCTCGCATTGCGATTTGTGCAATGTTTTGGGTCACACTACCTAGAATTGTCCTCAGTTTCCCATCCTACACACTCACATGCAGACGTTGGATGATAGCAACATCTCAGTAGTCCAAGTACCAGACCCTCCTCAAGAGCGTAACAAGTCTTTACATACAAATCATTCATGCACGGCCTGTGGCCTCTACGGCCACTACTCCCACCAATGCCCGGACTTGCCAGAATACTGATATGTGCTAGTTGACTTGCGTAAGCTCTCCTTGGATTCTTAGGTCACCGTCATCGAATAAATCCACTCCCCAACATATTCTTCCTATGAGACGAACACCATTTGTTTCATCTCGTCCTCTGATGATCCTTCATCATTAACCCATACCTCTATAATTGTGTCGACAGACATGGGTCCCTCAAACCTTTATAGCTTATCCTTTCGAATCGATGAGGAAATCCCATGTCGACAACATGGGGGAAGGCCCCCAAACCTGCCTACTCATCAATGTTGTCATTCTCGTCGGTGATACCAGGGGCATCCACCCCACAAGGGGAGTCCCCCATCCTCGTATCATCAGTTTAGTGTGCCACCATGGCCAATAGAATCATGGTACACCCTAGTGCCAGCAGTTGGTCGATGCCCTATCGATCCCTCTCCAAGAAAACATACGCACTACATCGACACCTCTATGCTGGGGGGCATGATCGATTATATTTACCTTGGGATAGGGGGCATGATTAATCCTTTTGATCCTGCCCTATCACATATATCCCAGCATTTCAATGAGGCTATATGTCAACCCAACACATATATGATCCACAATCACAAACCCCATGCCCACCTCACGAGGGCAGACCTTAACGTTGCTCACTTTTTTACATGTGTGATCTCGACCATTTTTGAGGTCACATGTTACTTGTATATTTGGTTTGATTTCTAGACACACATTTTATGCTTTGGTATCGTTTCCATGTGTATAGGTCCAAGTTCCGCTGAACTTCACTTGTTTCAATCGACAGCTAATTCTTGTGGGTATAATCTCTTAACTGGAATATAGGTCATTTACTCCCCCATAGTATCTGATGCATTGATCTATTTTACCATTTAAGCTTGTAGGAACCTTCCCCTGTTCGAGTAAGCGGCCCAGCCCAGCCACCATTGCATTCGCCCTTACTCGATAGTAGAGCCTACCTTACATGGGTGACTATTTTAGTACCCCCTGCATTTCGTGCCCATGTCATTCGTATCCCCAGAGGATAGGGATTCCTCATAATTTAACACCTAGAACTGAAGCCACATGTGTTCTATTCACATTGTCATTCATTGGCAATTTCCTACACTCCCATCATGGAGTTTTTGTTAAGCTATTTTCTGACTCCTTAAAGAATAAAAAGATCGCCGAGAAAACTTGCTTCCTTTCATGCTCATTAAAGTTTTTGAAAGGGAATTTATCTGGTATAATTTTACTCCTTTTTAGGGCCGAATGGACCACGGATGGACTAATTACGAAAAAAGGAATACTCTAGTCCCTTTTTCTAGAAGAGTTCTCACATGCATACTTTTATTCTTTTTCGGGGTTGGGAGACTAACTTTACCAAAAATAACCCCAATCGAGTTTTCTCCATGTTTTAAGACTCTCTAAAATTGAAAACACCGACGAGCATTAACTAACTCGAGCTCGATCAAAATCCATGGGTCAGTACATTATTGAGTACCCTTCCATCCCTTCTTTAATCTCATTAAAAAAAAAGAAGGCCCAAATGGTGCCCTTGCATATCACATGTAGTCTCTTATTATGGAAGCATCCCCAGTATGGTTTCCTTTGTTAATATTATTATGAGATGAGTCATCCTTGGATCCCTCATGATGTCAAGTATTTGTCTCCCTTCTCCAAGCATCCACTGTTGCATTCATCCCCACCAGGTCACCCCATCTATGTTTCCCTCCCCTAAGATCAGTTTCATATGCTGACAGGTCAACCCTACGATCTTACTCTGAACAAAGGAATTCCGTGTCACCCCACAAAATAGCCCTTGTTTCCCCATTCAGTGTCTCAGTCTCGTCTTCAGTTCCTTTTCCTCTATGGTTGTATCCCTCACGCTCCTATAAAGGAAACCCCATCGCCTTGGTAGTTGCAAGTATCCCTCTATTGACATCAGCACATCTATTCCAGAGGATAGACCTAGAGGTCCCTATACCATAGTTCCATACACCTCATTGATGAGTTCCTTGGACCACATGAGGGGATCCCTTAGTTCCCCTTATATGAGTTGTCTCTCACGTGCTCGACTTCAACTACATCATCGCACCATTGAGATTCATACAGGGTATTGGTTCCTTCATTATTTGGTCGAATACCCTGGATATATTATGACTCTAGCATATTGGTGAGTCTTCCCGGGAACCATGATAGTTTTATGTTCCTTATGATATTCGGGCTATGTTGGTGACAGTGTTTGGAATCCCCTCGGTTCCATGCTTCCAAGTGTATCCAGTTTCATATGCATTTCATTGTACCTTAGATATTTTGGCTCTCAATTGTTGAGTCCACACAGTTGTTGGACCCCTTCAGATCCAACAATGCATCAATTATTGTGATTTAACATTCTTGGTGAATTCCATTGTTTCCATGTATCAGTTCTTCATATCAGCCATGGTTGGACCATGATTACAGTCCATTGTATCTTTTCTTTTGTTGGACACCTATGATGTACACAACAGTTATCTATGTATTGATCAGCTCCCTTTTGGGCCTTGATCCAATTTGTATATTTCTGAGACATTGATACGAGCATGGGTATTCCCGCCTCATTTATATATTTGAGATTATATGTACCTCATCCATTTTGAATGATAATATATGCAGATACAGGCCCTTGTAGTTCTGACCAAAAGTATGTTCTACTCTCTGACACAATTTCCCGGTCTCTATGCTACTGTCACATCTCTCCCTTGGAAAAAGAAATATCCTATGATGTCTATCAGCCATATGATGAGCTCCTGACCTCACACATCAAGGGGCAATCTATTAACACCAAAAGTTTGTCCACTTTCCTTATCCACTAGCCACACCATATCATACATCATGTCCACTTTCCATTTCCATCACTTTGACCTTCACATGGAAAAAATATCATAAATGGTCCATCATTATGATTTACTCTTTCCATAAAAGAGGGAAATTGGCACATTCCTAAAAAATGGAAAAAAAAGGGAAAATCCCCCAAAAATAAGGAATTCCCACAAACAAGGAAAATTCCATAAAAAATGAAAAAATAAGTTGGATATAACCCACTCATAATGTTTATCCAAATACCATTTGTCAATCCCATGGGCCACAATATCTATATATACATGTGAAGGTACCCCATTTCACATAGACAGATATTCTCCACCTTATGCATGTTATTACTCTGTCGAAGTTCCATTGAGTCCCCTTTACCCATATGTTGAGTTTTTGCACCGTTTGTGACGTGTAGCTAGAGATTGTGGAGCTACTAGGATACCAAGGACACAGTACTTCAGAAGGCTACAAGGGCCCCTATTTCCAAGTATTCTTATGGTCCTAGATCATGCTCTTTATAATACAAAACCTTTTTATTTTGTTAAATTAATATTGGCTTAATGCATGTTTAGTGTAGATTTGTTCTAGTTTATTTTTCATTATTTGCACTACCATTCAAACTGATACTAAGATTTTTATAAGTCTAAGCAGGTGCTTTTTAGCACTAGCTAGTGTGAAAACATTAGCTACAACTATGTTAAAGTGTAATATTTTTTTCTTTTGTAAAATGCATTGTTAGGGTCCTACACTAACTCTAGTCATCATTACATTGTTAAAGTATAACTTTTTATTTTTATTTTGTAAAATACATTGTTAGGGTCCTACACTAACTCGCCTTACTCTAGGAAGTAATAATACTTACTATAAGGCCATAACTTTGTAACAAGGATGAATTAGTTAGCATTTAACAATATATGTAAAAAGCGTCTCTTCATTAATTAAGACTCGTTAGGAGATAGTATTTGAGCATGTTAAGTAGTTAGGGTTTTGGACATTTGAAGCCTATTTAAAAAAGCTTCAAGGATATGATATGTTTTGTGAAGAATATTGTAATGGAGCTCTATTCAAGTGAATGGTTTCCCTACCATAAGAAGCATGTAAACATTGTTCCTATAGTAACAAAGCTCTTTTCTACAATATTATGTTGTCATTGTCTTGTTATATACTATGTTATTCTCATATTACAGGGTAAGGAATACAACAAGTGGTATCATATTTCTCTTGGAACCTGTTTGTGAGATTTCTTCATTATGTCCCAGCAACCAACCAATTCAATGGGGGAGGTCGCGTGAAATTCCTACATATTTGATTCTACCAGGGTTTCGGCAATTTTATCAGTATAGTACCATTCAAGCCCCAGTGTAAAAAAATGTATGGAGGGTCCATAAATACCTTATTTGCGACCTGCCTCACTGGAATCCTTGCATCACGTTGATCGTTTTGATATATATTTCTCATAACCTTTTTTGGGAGTCACAGAAACCCTTATTTGTGACCTACCTCCACAGACTCCTTGCTTTACCATTTATATATATATATATATATCCCACAACCTTGTTTTGGTCGCCCCTACCCCTCTCCTTTTGCACTTCCTACTTTTCTACTCCCATGGTACACACCTGCCACCAGCCAACATGGAGAATACCAACCAAAGCCCCCACCAACCCAATCCAAAATATTCCACTCATACTCCTGACCTTCCAACCCTCGCATATGAGGTGGGCCAACTCACCCAGGAGGTATAACACCTTGCCTAACGGATGATTGTACAAGAAAATGAACACTCCAACACCCATTCTTTAACCACTATTATTTCCCAACATTGCGGATATGTTTCCTTCTTGGACACCTCCAATCATGAAGTTGTGTCCATTGAATACCAAGGCTCTTTCTCTTTATTTATAGAACACCAGTCTCCCTCCTTTGAAGAAGAAACTTCATGGTACCGTTTTCTTAAGCTTGACATGTGCAAATTTGATAGCTTCGACCCCTCAGGTTAGGTAACTCAAATGGAACATTATTTTTCACTCCATGGCCTTAAGGATGATCTCCAAAATATGAAACTCGAGGTCTTATATTTAGATTATGAATGATCGTACTGGTGGAAATGGTACCAGAATTCTTATCGTCGTTATGTCCCTTGGAGCCAATTTGTGAAGATCCTTCACAAGTGTTTTGACCATGACACTCATTATTTAGGCTGATTAAATTGCACTAAACAGTCACGATTCTGGACTCCATGAAAACATTTGAGAATTTTTCCATCTGCATCAAAGACCTCTCCAATTTGTTTTTTTTAGAATGTTTCATCGTGACCGCAAGGAGGCATTTCGTGCCCATGTCCACATGCAACAACCCTCCACTTGGTTGGAAGCTTGTGATAGAGCTCGTGAAGTTGAATTGGTCCTAAATTCCCAAACCAAGCGCTCTTCCTTTCCCCCTCATATCGTATCTCCCATGGCTCCCCCTCCCAATAGTCCTCCCACCCCACCTTTATGTATCCTTAAACTCACCCCAGATGCCATGGTTTAGCATTAGCACCTCAACCTTTGTTATAATTGTGATGAAAAATATGTCAAAGGACATAAATGTAAAGAATACCAACCTAGATCCAAATCCTAGGCTCTATCAAGCACCGAGAGGGATCAAATCTCTCGAGGTGCAAACCTCTCCTTGAATAGCTCCTTGAGTGCAATACCTGAGCCACCTAATCCTAAGCTCTAAAGTCTCTAGTTTAAGTCTCATATTTACTTGTTGCTTTGTATTATTCTTTTTTGTTTATGGCCGACATAATAGCTATTACTTTTTACGTTGTATTATTTTGTTACTGGACAAACACTCTAAAGTCTCATATTTACTTTGTATTATTCTTTTTTGTTTATGGCCGACAAAATATTTACCACTTAATCCTAAGCTCTAAAGTCTCTAGTTTAAGTCTCATATTTACTTTTAACTTTGTATTATTCTTTTTTGTTTATGGCCGACATAATATTTGTTACTTTTTACTTTGTATTATTCTTTTTTTGTTTACTTTGTATTATTTTGTTACTCGACAAACACTCAACTAACAAGATCTCCCCCATACTGGGATGTGGAGCGCCTCTCGGTGCAATAAAATATTCTTGATTGAATCAAAGCCCCACAAGAACCTAGAATCTAACATTGAATAACCTCTACTCAAAACAAATGGTGATGGCCAAATGTCGCCTCTTGAAGATGCTCGTGAAATGCTAGTTCCAAATGAATAACCACAAATTTCCTTCAGTCTTTTTCTTTGTTTTCCACTCCTCAAACACTGAAATTGATTGACTACATAAAGCATAAGAAATTCATTGTGTTAATTGACAATGGCAACATTGATAATTTATTATCACCCCTTGCCCTCATTGTCACCCACAAGCTAGCAAGCTTCCTTTGATTTTCTTCTGGACTAATTTTATTTAACATTCTTACCTACCAAAATAAAGTGGGGATTATCTTAAAAAATTGAGTGGTGTAGATCAACTTATATTTGTAATGAAATTGATAGATAAAATAAATATGTTTTAGAATACTCAATTCTACCCTCGTACCTTTCAATTTATGTCTGTTCCATCCCCATTCCCAAAAGCAAACCTTAAAAAAATATAGTTTTATTTTAATTGTATATGTAGTCATTAAATATAATTGAGTAGACATGTTCAATATACAACCTATTTCCTAAAAAACAATTTGTGTCCTCGAATAAAAGATGATGACAATGGGTTAGGGACTCAATGTGATTATTTAAAAGGAGACAAATAAATATTATGAATTGCTAACCTTCAAAGTAAAAAATATGAGCTATGTACATCAAGAATTGGATGTCAAACAAGTTGATAGAAAATTTCAAATATTCTAAACATATTCTAGTCCAAGTCACTTTGAAGATGGGTCAAAAACAACCTTTCTAAACCCCAAAGTCAAGGTTTCTAAAGTGCATAATTTGGTTCCAAAAGTGCTAAATCTGGTTCCAAAAGTGCCAAATCTGTGTTCCAAAAGCATACTTTTGCTTTTGATATCACCACTTTTGAAATTGTTTTTTGCGCTTTTCTGATATGATAAATATGATAATGGCACTTTTAGAACCTGATTTTACCCTTTTGGAAGGATACTTTGACACTTCCAATACTTAAATTTTCAATTTTGAAAACCAATTTTGGCACTTTCAAGCTCTGATTTTGCACTTTCGAAAACCAAACTCGACACTTTACAAGTATTATAATCACGGTGAAATTGAACATACTAGTACAAACAAACATTCAAGTGTATTATTTAACAAAACACTTTCATGTTATTCACAATCAGCCTCACATCACTCACGCCATTTAGGTGCGGCAAGCAAGGCCATAATTGATCTAACAAGAATGTTTCATTGACATCTTGGCAAGTATACGCTTTTGTTCTAATACAGTTTCCTTCATCATTACAAACATGTTTTTCTTTCGAGTCATCTACAATCACTGTATTTGTAGCACCCCAACCATGGATCAAAATGTCCCAAACTTTGTTTAAAGGCTTGAGAAATACATAAGGATTTCCATCACCCTGATAACCCTATCTGGCTAGGCAAGAACAATATTCGTGTGTTAAAATTACTCTAAATTTTTTCCTTTGAAATCATTTTCTTTGTAATAATGTTGGAAAAAACTCGTCAACATTTTTTTGTTGTGCAGATGTCCATACCCCAACTTCAAATATACTAAAGCATTTTCAAAAAATTCCCTAAATCCTGGATGTATAAAATAATACTTTGTGGTTGATTCGATATCCGTTGTTCTTGGAAATCCGAATTTCTTTTTATTTATGAACTGCATGTAACAAAACTTCATTGAAATCGAAAATAATCAATGGTTTACTAGTAACAAATCTCCTAGTATCTGCAAACAAAAATAAAAACACAACCCAATCAATAGAATATTATGTTTCGATGTTTCTAAGTATATTTCTTTCATGTTCTGCAATTTTTGAAACAATTTTTGAAACACATCACCATATAGATGATACGATGTCCATAAATAATATGAGAATTGTCCAATAAAATTTACATCAATTAAATGTAGAAGTTGTCAAAAATATACAAATCACTAAATGAATTGGTGTCTGTATAATATGACGGTCATTTGAAGTTGAATGTCTTTAACCAATGCCCCATTTCTTAATGAGGCCCAAGATAATTCAACAGAGAACACAATATTGTTTTTATAGTTATTTCTCTCTCTTGTGAAACGTCAAATGTCCAACTAGTTGGCATTTTCAAGCAGTTTTTCTTGCTATAATATCTATTGATTGATATTGACCTTCATCTATAAACAACATGTCCATTTTTTATATATATCTCCATATTGGATAAGTACATCCTTGAACGACTTTTTGTATATGTCCAGTACTTCACCAACGTTATAATATGCAGACATTGAGAAATTATAAATAGTACTATGTTTACATTGCTCTCGACCCCAAATAAATACAAAGTCTTCATTCTTCAACCATTCAAATATACCAAGGAATTTTTTAATTTCCATGTTGTCGAGCGAGCAAAACCACAAAGCAACGTCAAAATGTTCTCTGGCAACACTGGTAATATCGGGGCTGAACATCCGTGCATAATAATGATAGCAATTATGGAAAAAATGATGTTGTTTGGGAAAATATTCAATCTTGGATAGCATCCGAACTCCAAAGAGAAATCCCTCTACTCCCAAGACCAATAGTTTATTTTGCGATGATATTTGGACTGCATACAAAATCCATGACTATATATCTGGACTGCATACAAAATCCGTGACTATATATATAACCACAACAACAACACTTCATTCATGAAGTTAATGATCACAAACATGCAACTGTAAATCAAGATTTTGATTTCCAAATATTAGTACAAAAATCACCCAAAATTTCACAGATTCAAATGATTTAATAAAAGCATCACACTAAACTAATAATATGTGAAATTCAGACGAAAATAGCAACATCACCGAAAAAAACAGAAAACACATTGAATGATTTAAAATCTCCATAGGTTGCATCTAGTGTTTCCCGCTCTTGAAAGAGGCAATTATAGGTTACAATTGATGGTTGTCACTCAACTAGAAGAAGGCATTGAAGGTTCTGATATCGGTTGATTCATGCATTTTACTAAAACCCTTCCAGATTCGATCTAACAATTCACTATCTATACTAGGGGACTATGCAATAAAGAGATTACACAAAATACAATTTTCACATGGATGTGCTTTCACATCATCACTCTCCAAAACAATCATTGGGTACTCCTCCCACAAACCTCCATATTTTTTTGTGTATTTCCTTCTTTATCATTGGTACATCTCTCTCGAAACCATAAAAATAAAATTTGTTCCCCATATGATTTTTTTGCACTACCTGCCCTCAAAAAATTTGTAAACAATGGCCTCCCTTCATTGACCCCACATTTAGATGACCAAATCCCAACATTGAATTTGGAAAGATATAATCCCAAAAATTGTATGGCATATGTTCATGACTCATATGAAGTTTATTTGTGTTTAAATTCAAATTCACCAATAGTACTTTATTCCCCCTTTTTTACTTTTTTCCCTCCAACAGTATTTTTTTTATTTCCCTTTTTTTCTCTTTTGGAGTCATTTTCTATGACTTTCTTGCGAAATAGAAAACCTTCCATTTCTAATATCAATAACAATTTTTGTATGCGGAGAAGCACAGAAATATTTCTTGTCATTATATATTTCGGAATAAATTTGTTTTATCAATTTAAGTAGAAAATAATCTTTGTTTTTTACCTGTCAATGCCAGGCCAACATTTGAGTGGTGAGTAACATTGCTGGAGATACCGTGTTTTGACACCAAGCCCTCTCCTAGTTCATTATTATCCAAGCTCTCGCCTGGTTCATTATTATCCAATGTGATTTGTTGGCTAATATCCACAGACGTCATCGATCCCAGCTCTGGTTATGGATGATCCACATGTTGAATAGCAATCCAATCATCTTGACCTGGAAATTTGCAGGTATACATTTTATATAACTTTTTGCAAGTATTCAAGGTCACTATCCCCGTTCATAATTTAGTTAATTTAACCAGGATCTTTGAAAAATAATTTTTTACCTCATTTTCCATCTTGTTCTCCAGTTTGGTAGTTCTTTGTGGATTCTCCATCACATTCAATGTCGTCATCAAATAGTATAATTTTATTGGACGATACCTGAGTGTGTTCTTTATTTGAAGTTGTAGTAGAATAGGAATTTGAAGAAGTTATTGAACATAACCGACGGAGAAAAGTAAAATACAATGAAATAAGACATCTGAAAATGTTAATACAAATACCTTGGTTTATACCCAATTCAAGATAGAAACTGTTCAGAAACAGCTCTTGTTGTACTTGTTGAAAAGATAACTCTGGAGGTCCTCCCATATTTTTGGTGTGGGTGTGATGAGGAGGACCAGAAAGTTTTGTCCTTTATGTATTTATGTAACAAAGCGATGTTTATATAAATAAAGTGAAAGTGATTTTTTACTTTATAAAAGTGAGTCACTTAAGTGATGTATTTTTTAATTAATTATTAATTGGGAAAAGTGCATCTATTGTGAACCCTAGATCTCCTAATCTAATCCTAGCCATTGATTAGGTAGTTTCTTTGGTAGTTAGGGTTAGTTGATGAAAAGTAAAGTATAAAAGAAGATAAAGAGACAAATGAAGATACACTCACCATCAAAAGAGAGGAAGAGAAATATTGAAGACCAAGAAGAGTTCCCTAACAGAGAAGGGCAATAATTTCAAGGAAGAGAAGCAGCATGCTTCCCAAGGAGAAGTACATAGTTTGCAGCAGTCGTACAGCAGCATTAATGACAGTCGCACATGTGGACTCAGATCTCTAGATAACTGGCTCGAATCCCAAGAAATGTTTTGTGCTTTAAAAGCAGTTCGTACAGCAGTAAAAGCAAACTCGTGTGGGCCCAAAAATTGAGATAAAACTGAAGCAATCCGTACAACAGGTACAGCAAGTCGTACAACAGAGTTTGGCATAGTTTTCGAGGTTAGCACAGAAATCGAGGTTGACAGAAATTTATGGGGTAGTTTTCTGTTTATGAAATTTTTCCAATGAGGGTTGAAAGAAAAGTTTTGTACATTGAATTTTCTGTACTCTTCTTAATGAAAAACCTTTCTTAGGGTTTTCCCCAAGCTATGGTGTTTTACCCGGTCTTTGACCAAAATAATTCTATCCATTTGCTTAAATATTGTTTCAGTATTTGGAAGTATTTTGGAGTACATTTTAGAAGTGTGGTTTTACTTTCTGAAAATTAAAGAAAACCCTAGTTTCTTCAAAATGTTTGACAGAATGTGTAAATGAGTCATTTCATATTTTAATTCAATTTTTCTTCATGGTATAGTCATTTCTTGGGATTCAAGCCCCACATGTGACTGTCATAAATGTTGGTGTACGGCTGTTGCAAACTTCCTAGGGATGCGTGATGCTCCTTTCTCTTGGAAATTGTGCCCTTCTCTGCTAGGGAACTCTTCTTAGTCTTCAATCTTCCTCTTCCTCTCTTTTGATGGTGAGTGTATCTTCATTTGTCTCTTTGTCTTCTTTTATAATTTACTTTTCATCGACTAACCATAACTACCAAATAAACTACCTAATCAATGGCTAGGACTAGATTAGGAGATCTAGGGTTCACAATAGATGCACTTTTCCCAATTAATAATTAATTAAAAAATAGTGATGTGATGTATTTTTTAATTAATTATTAATTGGGAAAAGTGCATCTATTGTGAACCCTAGATCTCCTAATCTAATCCTAGCCATTGATTAAGTAGTTTCTTTGGTAGTTAGGGTTAGTCGATGAAAAGTAAAGTATAAAAGAAGACAAAGAGACAAATGAAGATACACTCACCATCAAAAGAGAGGAAGAGGAAGATTGAAGACCAAGAAGAGTTCCCTAGCAGAGAAGGGAACAATTTCCAAGAGAAAGGAGGGGCATGCATCCCTAGGCAGTTTGCAGCAACTGTACAATAGCATTTATGACAATCACATGTGTGGGATCGAATCCCAAGAAAGTTGGCTTGAATCCCAAGAAATGACTGCACATTAAATGCAGACCGTACAAAATTAATTCCAGGCACGTGTGGGCACAGAAATCGAGGGCAGAAAGTGTGCAGACCGTACAGTACTTTTTGGCACAGATTTCGAGGTAGTTTTGTTGTTGTTTTGTTTTGAGAAATTTTGTCAGTAAGGGTTAAAAGAAAGAGAAAAATTCATTGTAAATATTTTTCTGAGTTTACTCTTCTTAATGAAAAATATTCTTCTTAGGGTTTTCCCCAAGCTTGTGGGGTTTTTCCCGGTCTTTGACCAAAATTATTGTGTTCATCTTGCTTAAATTTATTTTCAGTATTGGAAGCTTTTTGGCAGTGTTTGGAAGGTACATTTTTGAAGTTGTGGTTTTACTTTCTGAAATTCAAGTTAAAACCCTAGTTTTTAAAGTGTTTGACTAAATGTGTGATTGAGCAAACTTCATGTTTTTAAGTCATTTTTCTTCAATACTGTCTCCACAATAGAAATAACTATTCTATCTAGCAACCTGATCAACGAATGAAGAAATATACCTCTTGCGTACAATGAAAGAACTGTGCCTTGAGAAGAGACCAGTCTAGAAACTATGTGATCCCAGAATTCCTGTGTCCTTTCTTTTGCAAAAACATGGCTTCTCGAACTATCATTGTTAACCTTGGGCAAAGGTAAATCAATCATTGGTAGGCCCTCATCCTTCCAATTTATATCCATTTGAAAAGTAGACAAATTATCCTCATCCCTTCCAATTCTCCAACACTGTATAATAGAGAATCCTATAAATAAGTCCTTGGAGAAATCTCTATAAATTCCCTTGGTAGGATTCTGCGTTACCTTTTTTTATTTCTTGCTTAAAAGTGTGAAAGCTTTAGAAATCATACAAGAGTTTTCCATATTAGCTAAAAAAATACAAGTACGTGCCTCTTCATTTGATTCTAAATAGTACAACAACGCAATCATATCTTCTTCTGTCCAGGGACTATCACAATTACACATATCAACAACAACAAATTCACAGTTGATTGTCGCACCAAAAAATGGAATGGATCTTAGTGTGTTGACCAAAGATGCAGGATAACAACATTGACAAGCAAATTGTGAACTATCTTTGACGGAGTCAATGGACATACCCATCCCCTCTTTATTGATATATATGTTCAATATTTTCTCAGCATCATTTGGTAATTTGGTACCATTATCCTCTTCATATTTTGCTTTATTTTTGGAGCATAAAAAACTACACATTTCTTGGAGATGATTTAGTGCAATTTTATAGATTCGAGTGACATTATCGTCAGTGATCATCTATGATCGAAAAGTTTGAACATCATGAACTTTGAAATATTCAAAGATCGAATGCTTGGTTGGCCTGTTGGCCTTGATTCACTTGCAATATTGATACAAAGTATCTACGCAAACATTTTTGTCGACTGATGTGCTCAGCCAAACTGATCCGTTGATTATATTGTTCACCACAGCGGTCAATTCATCTTCATCAAGATCACGCAATGGTCTAAAAAAAATAGATCCATGATTCTTTATTTTATTTTGAACGAAATCAACCTGAGTGATGCTCTTGGGTGAGCATGGCAAGGAACCACTTTTGTAAAGCTAGAATATAGACATCCATTTGATCCACAGTCGATCCGATTTCAAAACAAGAGTTAGCTTGTCTTTAACGTTGTTCTTTGTTTGAACAACAAATATATCCATACATTCACATTGGAAATACTGCAAACATATAAAATTAAAGATAATATTTAATTTTCCAATTTCATAACACAGGCGGCAATCTAAAGACTTTGATTGATAAGAAAAAAAAATCTATACCTGCCAATCATCACTGGAATCGTTTCCCTTTCCCGAGCGGGATGGCCTACCACAGGATATCCATTTCTCCCTTGCTTTTACAAGTTGAGAAATGAATGGAGTGTCTGTAAATTCTTTGTTTGATAAATATTGTCGTTTGCATAATTTGTTGATAATGTGTTGAGGAACATCTTTATGTAGAAGACGAGTTGTTCGATGCCGATACCTTGAATGGACCGATTGATATTTATCAGTTTCAATGATTTTTTCTATGCATAAATAGTATGTTTCCCATCCAATATATAAAAATTTACTGAAGGAAAATTAATTTCGTCTTCATTTATAGGAAGAAATTCCAATGTGGTATCCTTATCGAAAGGCAATAGAATAGAATCTCTCAATGTTGTTGTAAAATTTGAGAGAAGAGATAAAACCATCTTTTCCACGGCCTCCTCATCAACTTTTCGATATTGCAAATGCGGAGGCACAACAACACATTTTGTTACATCAATAGAAAAAACTTTCTCATTGAACAAAAAGTATTTGATCTCTTCTTGTTGAACTTATTTTGAACTTTCGAAGCTCTTAGTCGCTTTCCGCATCATTGTTATAGAAGGACTTGATTTGAGTGCTTTGAAGGAAGATTTGGTCACATCTTTTTCAATATGATTGAGAAATGTTCTTCTAAGGTAGAAAAGAATCTCTTCATGGTCTACATTTTTCAACTTCTTTTCAATATTCATGTAACACAATACAGATGAGGTTTTCGCAGCCATGATTCTTTTCTTCCATATCGGCAAAATTCCTTTCTTCAAAGATGACGCAGTATTAATTATGGACCGATTACAAACATCATACGAGGGAAAAACCCACCCTTGCTTTGCGCAGGAAACCAGATCTGAATCGGGACCACTTTTCATTAGATATGGTCAAAAAATACAAACCATAAGATCAACCTGTAGAAGGAAACACCGGTCTCTCTCTACCACTTCAACTTGAACACACAATAAATCGTCAGAAATGGGATCTGCAGATGTCAATATTCCAGCTGGAGTTGAAGCTCCTTCCTCATCCAAGCAGAATAGATATAAATTTGGGTACAAATTAGCTGTTTCATCCATATCAACATACCATCCATGCTTGAATAAACCAAGGTTGTGATCTTTTAACAAATCAAGGAAAGAGATTTCCCGGTATTGACTAAGGCTCAACAACGCAGACATGTTTTATCTGCAAAACAGTAGATATTGTGTAGTTAATATAAGAATGCATACAATGTTTATAATTATCAATTAGTGTTTTAATATTATATGTATACTTGCAAATGTTCAGGCTAATGATCGATGGAGAAGGAACGACCGCTCATTTCCAAAATCAATTGATTGATTAAAAATAAATTTGCTAGCATTATCCATGAGAGATCGAATGCACATTTTATATAGTCATTTGAGATAGAATCGATCATATAAGGAGCGATCATCATAGAAGGGGCAGTCAATCCTTCTTGTCGAAAGTCAAAAGTTGAGATAAATATTGTTTATATGTTATAATTTAGCCAATGTCCTGATCCATACTATTTAATGTGGAAGTCAAAATTCGGGAATTGTCGGCCCAACCTTCGTAGATTAAATAATTTTACATATATCTCATAAATGAAGGGTCGGCCGAACGTTGTTGTGCTCAATATTTTTCTAGTGTTCACAATTCTGGATATACATGAATTGACGTCCTGGACTTCTTAGGTTGACTATTTTTACAATTCCCTCATAAATGAAGGGGCAGCCAACCCTTCTTCTGCCCAGTGTTATTTTCATAATAGTTCTAGACTGCAAGAAGCGTCAGTTGATCCTTCTTGTGTTCACCATTTTGGATACAGGTGAATTGTTGGATATAGGTGTTCACAATTATATACTAAACGAAGGGGTGACCGATCCTTCTTGTCAGAAGTCGGAAGTTTGAATTCGGGATGAATATTTGTTATATGTTATAAATTAGCCAATGTCCCAATCCCTAGTATTTACTGCGAAATTCAGGAGACGGAAATTGTCAGCCTAGCCTTCGCAGGTTAAATATTTTTACATTTATCTCGTAAATGAAGGGTCGATCGACCCTTATTGTGATCAGTATTCTTCCAGTGTTCACCATTCTTCATATACATGAATTGACAGCCTAGCCTTCATAGGTAGAATATTTTTACAATTCCCTCATAAATGAAGGGGCAGTCGACCCTTCTTGTGCCCAGTATTTTGTTCATAAGAGTTCTAGACTACAAGAAGGGTCGGTCGATCCTTCTTGTGTTCACCCTTCTAGATACAGGTGAATTGTTGGATATAGGTGTTCACAATTCTCTACTAAACGAAGGGGCGGCTGATCCTTCTTGTCGCAAGTCAAGATAAATATTTTTTATATGTTATAACTTAGCCAATCTCCTGATCCCTACTATTTACTATGGAAGTCGGAAGTCGAGAATTGTCGACCTAGCCTTCGTAGATTAAATATTTTTACATTTCTCTTATAAATGAAGGGTCGACCGACCCTTCTTATCATCAGTATTCTTCCAGTGTTCGTCATTCTGCATATATATGAATTGACGGCCTAGCCTTGATATTCAGTATTATTTTCATAATAGTTCTAGACTGCAAGAAGGGTTGGTCGATCCTTCTTGTGTTCACCATTCTGGATACAGGTGAATTGTTGGATATAGGTGTTCACAATTATATACTAAACGAAGGGGCGGCCGATCCTTCTTGTCGGAAGTCAGAAGTCGGGATAAATATTTTTTATATGTTATAACTTAGCCAATGTATTGATCCCTACTATTTACTGCAGAAGTCGGAAGGCGGGAATTTTCGTCCCAGCCTTCGTAAATTACTTTTTACATTTCTCTCTTAAATGAAGCGTCAGTCGACCCTTCTTGTGCTAAGTATTTTTACAATGTTCACCATTCTGGATATACATGAATTGACGGCCTATCCTTCGTAGGTTGAATATTTTTACAATTCCCTCATAAATGAAGGGGCAGTCGACCATTTTCTGCCCAGTGTTCTTTTCATAATAGTTCTAGACTGCAAAAAAGGTCGGTCGATCCTTCTTGTGTTCACCATTCTAAATACAGGTGAATTTTTGGATATTGGTGTTCACAATTATCTACTAAACGAAGTGGCGGTCGATCCTTCTTGATTGAAGTCGAGATAAATATGTTTTATATGTTATAACTTAGCCGATCTCTTGATCCCTACTATTTACTGCGAAAGTCGGAAGTTGGGAATTGTCGTCCCAACCTTCGTAGATTAAATAGTTTTACATTTATCTCTTAAATGAAGGGTCGGCTGACCCTTCTTGTGATCAGTATTTTTTCAGTGTTCACCATTCTGGATATACATGAATTGACGGCCTAGCCTTCATAGGTTGAATATTTGTACAAATCCTTCATAAATGAAGGGGCGGCCGACCCTTCTTCTGCCCAGTATTATTTTCATAATATTTCTAGACAGCAAGAAGGGTCGGTCGATCCTTCTTGTGTTCACCATTCTGGATACAGGTGAATTGTTGGATATTAGTGTTCACAATTATCTACTAAACGAAGGGGCGGTCGATCCTTCTTATCGGAAGTCGGAAGTCAGGATAAATATTTTTTATATGTTATAACTTAGCCAGTGTCCCGATCCCTTCTATTTACTGCAGAATTTGGAAGTCGGTAATTGTCGTGCCAGCCTTCGTAGATTAAATATTTTTACATTTCTCTCTTAAATGAAGGGTCGGCCGACCCTTCTTGTGCTCAGTATTTTTCTAGTGTTCATCATTCTAGATAAACATGAATTTATGGCCTAGCCTTCGTAGGTTGAATATTTTTACAATTCCCTCATAAATGAAGGGGCGATCGACCCTTCTTCTGCCCAATATTATTTTCATAATAGTTCTAGACAGCAAAAAGGGTCGGTCGATCCTTCTTGTGTTCACCATTCTGGATAAAGGTGAATTACTCGATATAGGTGTTCACAATTCTCTACTAAACGAAGGGGCGGCCAACCCTTCTTATCGCAAGCGGAGATAAATATTTTTTATATGTTATAACTTAGCCAATGTCTCGATCTCTACTATTTACTGTGTGTTGGAGGAGACTATGTCGGTCGCCCAACTAGGTCCTTCATTCGAACACTTCGGAGAACATGTCGAACTGTCGTTTCAATCGCCACATGTCGAGTTAGTTAGTCACGTCGGTTAGTGAACCAAAGGACCATTATGTAACTGTTTGAAAACTATATATATATGCTGGAGATCCAGATACTGGTGACACTAAGACATTGTATTGTACTTGGTCCTAAGTAATAGAAATATTTGTTGGCTCTGCCACCATTACTTATCTTGTGTTCCTATATATATAATTGCTTGTTTATTATATATCATGTATCGCTGGTAACTATGCAATCCACTTGATTACAATATTGGTTTCATTTCCAGTGCTACATGAATAGCACGATAATCAGCATGATTAAATGATAACCGAACATGAGATAAAGGAATGGTGGGAGAGAAAAACAGCAAACTACTTGCAAAATTATGCTAGACGAAACAAGTTGACCATTTCTCAAGCAAAGGAGAAGTTCTTTTCAGAGACACATGAAAAGTTCGTCGAGTCTGTGTCGTTCACATTAAAGAAACTTCTGGATGAAAAATATAGTATATGAAAGAGATCGATAATTACTAACAAATCTAAATAGAGGAGGACGCAAAAAGTTATATGAATGGTTCAAAAAAATTGCAAACGAGTTCTATGAAGAGTGCGCGATCGAGGAACGAGTTTCTGTTGATTACGTGAAGCATAGGTTCTACAACGACCTGGCCGAGCAATCTTGTTTCTCTCTACTGACGCTTCTATTCAAATTCTTTATCGACAAAGGAGCCACGCATATTGTCGAAAACTCGACCATTATTGTTACCACTTTTGCGAAACACGAAGTGGGAAGAAAAGAAAAAATAGTGGGAAAATTCATGACAAAGCGAGAGTGGGAATACTTTCTTAGCAAATGCACTGTTGCACCACCCCAGTTCTCTAAAGAACTTCGGGTCGTAAATGGTGGGGTAGTCGACACCGGTCTGATAGAGTAGATGAATAATGATCGACAGCAGAACACACAAGATGGCTAGTAGTGAAAAATCCCAAAAAATCGACAAAGATAAATCAATAAATCATAAAATCACTCTAGATATACAGAATATTGAAAGAGAGAAGAGGAGGAAGAGGCTCGAGGAGTTGAGGTAGAAATCTAGTGCACTCCCAAAAAAATGCAGGTCCGGTATAGTGACAGATGTAGAAGGAAATCCGCCAGAATCGAGTCGAGCTAGACAAAATGAGGGCGTTGATGAAGACAAGTCATCGATGGACGAAGATCTATGGATGGAGCATGGAAGCGCTCCCTAGGTGAGTATACCCGAAGATATCACTTTGCATTCCCCATTACATCTAACATAGAGTGCACAAATACATGAAATTGTCGAAGAAGAATTAGGAAGTCAAGCTAGTCAAACTGGTATTTGGAGTCGACAGAACGATGAAGGTGATGAAGTCAATAGATTATTGATTCATCGAATGCAAGAAGGAAACTGGGTTACTTTTCAACCCGAGTTCTCCAATCGAATTTTTCATCTACTCTATTCAGAACGTGACGGAGCACTGCCCCAGCCACTTCCAGCATTAAGTGATTCATCGAGTAAGTCAGGATCTCTGAAACAAAGTACAGCCCAGATAAAACAGAAATTTACCTGGGTTTCGATAGAAGTTGTCGAATAAATAAGTCGGCCCCCGACAACAAACGACGAATCGACCGTATCCATTCATATTGTTGTCGAAAGTGAAGAACGTGCACATCAAGAGATAGTACTTGTTGAAAACAAGTGTACCAGCAGTTTTGTCATTGGAAACAATCCATTGTCACCACCTGTGAGCTTCGAAGTCGGAGTCGTAGCGAATATGGCACACATAACAACACACCTTCCATTCTATCAAGGCGATGAAGATCCAAGAAGGAATTGGTTCGTTTGCGAATCAATATGGAAAACTAATGCTAATTCTAATGAAGACAAACAAATGGCACAGTTTGTGGGTGCCCTTTGGAAACGAGCACTCACATGGTACATTACTTGTAAAGAGAAGACGCCCAATGCATCAAAATCTCAAATCAAACAGCAATTTATGTCTTTCTTCAAGGCACCCGATGCCAAATATCTTGCTTCCAAGAAATTGAAGACTACAACACAAAACCTGACAGAGACTGTAGGGGACTATGATAAGCGATTTAAAGATCTGTTGATCCAGATCTAGCACGATATCGAAGAATCTTTGTTATTCCAATGGTTCGTGGCTGGACCAATACCGAAAATCAGAGTACATATTCGTTTCACTTATTTTAATACATATGAAGATGCTTTGACAAAATAATTGCATATAGAAATGGATGACGACTACCCTATCCCACCTGTCGACCATTGCATTGAAAAACAGATGGAAAGTATGCAAAAATCTATTCGTGAAATCAGTTTGCGATGTGTTGATATTTGGTGCACAAAATGTTCAACAGCCGGTCATACAAAAGATTAATGCCGACAAGATGTCAGGTTTGTACAAACGAAAATTTTATGTGACATCTGCCAGGAACATGACTCACACGCAACGAAACATTGTCCCTGCAACATGAAAAATGAGCAAGATCGATGGTGCGCCATATGCGACATCAAAAGTCATTCCACAGCAGAATGTAGCTTAAATATAACGAACAAGCATAATTATCACATAGTCTTTCAAACCAATGTTATCGACCAGAGGAATAATAGAAATGACAGAAACGACGGTCGTCGATACGACAGAAGAAATGACAACTTCCATCGACGGGGAGGATTTCAAGGTCATGGATGAAACACCGAAAATCGAGAACCTCGACCACGTCGATGACTACAATGCTTTACATGTCTGAGTGAACACCACCTTTTTGTTGTCTCTTCAAAGATCGGATAGATTTGAAATTTTGTACCAAGTGTGGGGTGGGTGATCACTTTTTGGAGGATTGCCCCACCATACTTGAGAAAATTACTAATAAAAAGAACTTTAACATCTTGCCTAGTGTTCCAAAGTCTGGTATTGTTAAAACTAATAATATTCAAATTGTCACTCGTCAAGGAACTAGAATTGGTGTTGATAATCCACAAGTTAATAAAATCAAAAGTAAAGATGATTATCCTAATCCAATTGCACAAAAGCACTTATATAATAATGTTGCACAAATATTTCAATAGTTAGCATCACAAGAAAACAATGATGAATTTCGACAAAGCCATGTTAATGAACTTCTCAAGTCAATAACCAAGGAAGAAGATGTCGCAAAATTTATACACCTATTACACAACATTAAAGGTAAATCTGTCGAACACAAACAAACTAGAAATATCTGTCGACTAAGTAAGAGAGATAAAAATGATGCAGACCCACTTGTCGATTTAGAAATTGAAGGATACTTTGTTCGACAAGTCATCCTAGACTTCGGATCACAAGAAAATATCATGACTAGAGACACTTGGGATCATCTTGGTCGACCAAAACTACATGAGTCGGGCATCTATCTCAAACTAGCCGACCAAGGATTGATCGAACCAAATGGGGTATGGAAAAATGTCGACACATCCATCATGGGAATAACTACACATCCATGTTGACTTTGAAATTATCGGCCCAAAAGAAGGCTCCAGTTCCATTCCTTCCCTAGTTGGCCGACCATGGGGAAGGAAGATGAAAGATTCAATTTCTCTTAATAAAAATATAATAAAACTTAAAGGAAATGGGAAGAAAGTGATTGTTCCTATTCACCCTTCACAAGGACAGCCTTGGATAGAACCTATCGATGATGGCATGGACATTCGACAGTTATATCAAGTAACAAACAATGAAGACTATACTGAACCTAATGCACAAGGATAAATCCACCTCGGAAACCCTGCTTCAATCGGATATAATTCAGACCCTGAACTCTACGACTGGAAAATCGAGAATTATGAACTACAAGCACGAGAATGTCAAATAATCGAAGTTATCCCCAAGAATAAAATCCAACATTGTTTCTCTGTATCCATTATCGCAAATATTTTCAATGCTCACAAGAAACGAGTCGTTGAGTATTCCCCCATTGAGATACAAAGAACGAGAATCACCCACATTCCATGTCGAGGAAATATCAAAGAATATAGGAGAACAAGGTCGATTTCAAAGTTTGGTCGAATGTTCACAAGTCAAGTTGCAAGATGGTGGGTTACACAAAGAAAGAAAAAAGAAAACTCCAACATGTCAAGAGCAGTACAAAAAGTCACGCAAGTAGAAAATCATCTGAAACCAAAAGACAACACCCGAAGTATGAAACCCGAGACGCAAATTACATCCAAAATGAAACAAGCCGACAAGAATTTGTTGAAAAAAATACTCGACCAAACCGACACGTATCCAACCAAAACAACACCGACCAATGTTGGAATTTAGTGGCCATTTTACCCATCTTACTAAAAAAAATTGACGTTGTAGATTTTTTCTTTCCCATCACAAAACGTTTATTGAAATACATAACCTTCAATAATACTCTTTTTATAATAATCCTATTGATAATTTTTTATTAAAAATTAAAATTTTCAAAATTAAAATTAAAGGCATATTTAGATAATCACGTATATTATGCAAAGTAAAGTAAGGTAATTTACAAACATTACTTGGAAAATCAACACAACTCCATTTTGAGAGCTATACAAA
Organism: Larix kaempferi; assembly: GCA_027924585.1. Classification (NCBI taxonomy): domain Eukaryota; kingdom Viridiplantae; phylum Streptophyta; class Pinopsida; order Pinales; family Pinaceae; genus Larix; species Larix kaempferi. The sequence continues at coordinate 11,128,030 of BSBM01000722.1, read as the reverse complement.
ATAGCTAAAATGCACTTCAAAGAAAAATATGGTTCCTCACTCGATCTGAAAAACAAAATAAAATAATTATTAAATCGTGTAAAACGAAATCCATGTGGGAATTCATCCTTTGTTAGCAATAGTTTCACCAAAAGCAGTTGGAAAGAACATTTTTTTGAAAAGACGTCTGTATGAGGAGAGAAGACAATGCAAACCCAACAGAACATGTAATTCTTCTTGCCAGTATCAGGGCCCAAGAACTATCTTTAAATTAGTTTCTCTTCATTAATGTATCTCCTAGATTTTTTCTACATTCAAAGAGTTTTTCTCTAGTAAATAATCACTATGTTGAATTGATGGCCTGAATTATTTTTTTCCGTTATTTAAACTATCATCCAAAATAAATTCAAAACTTTATTTAAATTGAAACATAATCCAAAAATCCAAACATAATCGATAAATAAGAGAGGTTAAGAATTTAGAGAAGAACAAAGAATTAAGAAAATTAATTTTTTAAAAACTGCAAATATTTTATATAGGTTACTATCCCTACAATAACGTTTTCGAAAATTAATAACCGTTCAAAAATACGTTTTAACATCTAACTTGGCAGTTAAGCATGACAGTCACTAAATTCTTTTGGCCGTAAAAGACAGGCAAAATGCCCGTCACGAGGCATTTTTCCCATCAAATTCCAACCCTGGCACCGAAAAACGGGAAAATTTAAGTCATCAAACTCAACATAAAGAACAAATGAATCGGTATGTAGTGAATGAATTACCGACCAACTGTCAATCGAATTTATTGTCACCATTAAATTCACAATTAATACAACCAACCACTACGCGCCCAATCGTGCCTCACAATTTTGCTATAAATACTGAATTGGAAGAAGATTGGATGTTATTCTACCTAAACTTCGAGCAAGAAAGCATCGATACTCCCGGAAATACGGAACTGACCACCGAAACAGAAAAACCTACAAACAAAATGGCTCCTAGGAAATCTCAAGCAACCACACGATCTGCAGCTTCGAAAGTTCGACAAATGGAAGAAGTAGATACACCATTAAAGTTCTGACTCCAGAATGTCCGCAACACAAAAATTGTGAAACAACAATGGAAAAGAATCTGGAACGAAATTTTGGAATGGGGAAAAGAACCTAAGGGTTGATAGCCATAGGAAGCTCAAAAACTCTGAGCAAGCACCATATTGAACTATATTCACACACCCTTGGTCGATAGCTTTGGCGGACTCAAGGAGGTGATAGAAAAGTTCATTGTGAGAAGATACCACAATGGAAAATTCTATTTCGACAAACCAATCGAGATCAACGGCGACCTAATCTCTCAGATTACCAGATTATCCAATAAATGGGATAGAGTAACTGTTCGAGCAAACCCTACCTTAATTCAAGAGTTTATAGGTATTGGTCGAGGATCCGACCTAAAAATCGATATGCTTGATGCCATGCAGAATGTAGCAACAAAAGCAAAAATATACCGATGGGACGAGCACTTGGCAGAGATTGTCTGACATATCTGCCATAAATTCCAAGAGGAGGGATCCAACATTCGTTATCCCTCACTGATCATTTAGATTTCCATGGCTCATCTTCAACCCACGGGTGACAAAGAGTTCATTGCATCCTCACAACCAATAATGTGGAACTTCTATGCATTCTCACAAGGCGGAAGCCGACTCAGTGTGACGATAGGAAAACTTTGGCTTGAAAATTGGTTCCAGGCATTAAAAGTCCAAACACTTAGATGGAGAGTCCCACAAAATGTTTGTTGAATTCTACCTCTAACCGTACACATCCAGCAAGCGCTCTACCACATGTCGGTATGGTATCTATATGAAGTAGTCGGAGCAGCAGAGGAACTCGACTTTTATCCTATTTTCGAAAGAATATTTGAATAACTACGCCGACAGTCCAATACTATCATTAAAATAACACCACTAGAAAAATTGGTCGACCAACCAATAGTCGAACCTTTGACAGATGTCGAGAAAGAAGAAGACTATGAAGTCCGACTCTAGGGATTGCGATCACTCCTCGTTAGGAGCCATTGAATACATCTGACCCGTCGGATGATAATACTCTACTTCTGGAATATGCCTTCACAAAAGAAAACATTTGTTGCATAGCCGATGAAATATTCAGGGAATGACAGACCAGAAAGAACACAACACAAGGAAAAGGGAATCATAATCTTATACTCCAGGAACAGACAGAAGAAGATAACGCTGAACTTTTCGACTTCGCATCACAAATATTGGAAGATGCTGCCAAAAACAAAATATCTATCGACGAGCAACTAGAAAATTTCTTACAGAAGAGAATCAACAACAGGCACAGGAACCACCGAGCAAGAAAGTTAAATTCATAGACAGACCACATGTAGACCTCACTAACAGTCCACCACCGCCATCCCCAATTTCTATTATGGAATAAGATAGACCAGCTGCTTCGACTGTTGTCATCCACCACTCACTATTGCTTTGGGTTTTATTCCTAGTTTTGTACAGCAACTCCCCGCTCCCCTCAGAAAAAGAAAAAAAAATAGACTGACTTTGACTTGCAAGATTTCATTGATAAGCTACCGACGATTCTCCCCGACTGGAAACGAATTATCATAAAGAAACCAGCCGTAGCCAACTCCAACCCACCACCCAACTTACCTCCATTAGATGTCCATATAGATGAACAAATTCCACCACCATCAACCTCCATTCCAACCATCATCGGATATACCAAAACCATGATAGAGAAAAACCCCGACCCTACAAGTGAGATTGAATCGCAGCAAACTTCCACCCACCTTCACACCCCTACCAGTCTACCATTCCACTACACTTCCATCACCAACCCACTCAGTTCAGGAAGTCGTCGACTAGTTGGATACCATCGAGATACCACTAAAAAAGTTTGAAACTCCCCAACAACCTGCCGAAACTATCACAACAAGTAACCAAGGATTACCTACGTCACAGGAAAACTTGATATCGACCGACAGTTATGATCTACCTCACTCCCCACCGCCAGAACTCGGCATAGCCACCCTACAAACTTCACCACCAGCTGCTTCCACACTACCGCCTACTTCCCCACTGTCGAATGAACCAAATATAGTTGACTACCCAACTCAAATATTCGAACCTGAAATACCACCCCGCCTAATGTTGACTCAACTCCTGCAGCACCAGCAGGACAACAAAGTGAAGAAACACATTCAACATGAGTTAAAGAAGTGACCGACGAAGGAAAAACCGCAGAAAAATAGACAGAAAGTCAGAATCCAAAGGAAAAAGAGTCAAAAAAGAAAACGAAAAATCATCGAAGAGAAAAGAAGAAGAAAGAAAATGAACAGCAGAAACAGCAACAGCATCTGCAAGACCTTCAATAGCAGCCACTACTCACTGTCCATCTAGATCAGCTAGGTCCTATTGCCACTTTTGACCCCCAACAAGCAAAAGAGGAGGAACTGGATCTACTTACAGACGCTATCAAACAAGAACTCGGGAAAGGAAGAAATGAAGAAAAAGAGCACATTGAAAAACTTCAAGCAGAGCAATCTTCATTTCTGGCTAAGTGTGAAAAATTAGTCCAGCAAATAGTGCCGCAAGTAATACCACTCTCATCGAGAACTAACACCGAAAAACCACTAGACAAAGCATATTCCTTATTCAAAAAGGTCGTATCGACTCTCCAAACACAGCTAACTAAGGAACGACGGGATCAAGTAGAAGAAAGATTTATCATCATGACAAACCAGTATACAGCCTTCATAGAAGCACATAATATGTTAGCAAAATATGCCACAGAAGCTACTATGATCACATAAGTATTACGCAGCTGGTATACACATTATGGCAATGTGTTTGTTGAAATGCAGAGAACTCATGATCTTATTAACAACCTCCAACGGCAACGACAGACCGCTGATGAAGCTCTCACACAAATCCTTGATGACCAAATCAATATGGAGCATAGTAAGCTAGCAAAGATGGAGAAGAAAGAAGATCAATGGATCACACAAGCTAGAGTAAGTTTGAAAAAGTTAACAAGATTATACAACAGCTTCAGCAACTTCTCTCAACTGCCGACAACAAAACACTTGTATTAGGGAAAGACATGATCAATCTTCGAGACCGACCGGTTCATGACAAAATGGAGAACCTGTCTATCCTTACCTCCCTTGCTATCAATATTCAGAATTCACTCCATGAGTGGGAAAATTCAACATCACATGTCAATATCTACAGAAGCCATTGTCGAAACCTGTGTCCAACAGAAACTCTCTACAAGCACCAATGAGTCCTAGTAGTAACGACAAAACTCTTCCCATTACTCAGTTTTATTTAATCTTTCCAGTTTAGTTAGCATCTCCCTATTTCTTCGGGACGAAGAAAGGTTTTGTTTGTGAGGGAGATGTTGGAGGAGCCTAGTTCAGTCGCCTGACTAGGTCCTTCGTTCAACTACTTCGGCGAACATGTCAAACCGTTGTGTCGACCGCAACATGTTGAGTCATTTAGTCACATCGGTTAGTGAACTGACGGACCGTTATGTAACTATTTGTAAACTATATATATAGGCTGGAGAGCCGGATACAGGCAACACTAAGACATTGTATTGTACTTGGTCCTGAGTAATAGAAATACTTGTTGGCTCTGCCACCATTACTTATCTTGTGTTCCTATCTATCTAATTGCTTGTTTATTATATATCATGTATCGCTCGTAACTATGAAATCCACTTGAATACAACACTGCGGAAGTCGGAAGTCGAAAATTGTCGTCCCAACCTTCGTAGATTAAAATTTTTTACATTTCTCTCTTAAATGAAGGGTCGGCCGACCCTTCTTGTGCTCAATAATTTTCCAGTGTTCACCATTCTGGATATACATGAATTGACGTCCTAGCCTTCGTAGGTTGAATATTTTTACAATTCCCTCATAAATGAAGGGGCGGCCGACCCTTTTTCTGCCAAGTGTTATTTTCATAATAGTTCTAGACTGCAAGAAGGGTTGGTTTATCCTTCTTGTGTTCACCACTCTGGATACTAGTGAATTGTTGGATATAGGTGTTCACAATTATCTACTAAACGAAGGGGCGTCCGATCCTTCATGTCGGACGTTGGGATAAATATTTTATATATGTTATAACTTAGTCAATGTCCCGATCCCTACTATTTACTGCAGAAGTCAGAAGTCGGGAATTGTCGGCCCAACCTTCGTAGATTAAATATTTTTACATTTCTCTCGTAAATGAAGGGTCAACCGACCCTTCTTGTCCTCGATATTATTCCAGTGTTCACCATTCTGGATATACATGAATTGATGGCCTAGCCTTCGTAGGTTGAATATTTTTACAATTCTCTCATAAATGAAGGGGTGACCGACCCTTCTTGTGCATAGTATTATTTTCATAATAGTTCTAGACTGCAAAAAAGGTCAATCGATCCTTCTTGTGTTCACCATTCTGGATACAGGTGAATTGTTGGATATAGGTGTTCACAATTATCTACTAAACAAAGGGGTGGTTGATCCTTCTTGTCACAACTAGGGATAAATATTGTTTATGTGTTATAACTTAGCCAATGTCCTGATCCCTACTATTTATTGCGGAAGTCGGAAGTCGGGAATTGTCGTCCCAACCTTCCTAGATTAAATATTTTTACATTTATCTCTTAAATGAAGGTTCGGTCAACCCTTCTTGTGCTCACCATTTTTTCAGTGTTCATCATTCTGGATATACATGAATTGACGGCCTAGCCTTCGTAGGTTGAATATTTTTACAATTCCCTTGTAAATGAAAGGGCGGCCGACCCTTCTTATGCCCAGTATTATTTTCATAATAGTTATAGACTGCAATAAGGGTCGTTTGATCCTTCTTATGTTCACCATTCTGGATACAGGTGAATTGTTGGATATTGGTGTTCAAAATTATCTAGTAAACGAAGGGGCGGTCGATCCTTCTTGTTGAAAATCGGAAGTCAGGATAAATATTTTTTATATGATATAACTTAGCCAATGTCCCAATCCCTACTATTTACTGCGGAAGTCAGGAGTCAGGAATTGTCGTCCCATCCTTCGCAAATGAAATATTTTTACATTTCTCTCTTAAATGAAGGTTCGGCCGAACCTTCTTGTGCTCAGTAATTTTCCAGTGTTCACCATTCTGGATATACATGAATTGGGCCTAGCCTTCGTAGGTTGAATATTTGTACAATTCCCTCATAAATGAAGGGGTGGTCGACCCTTCTTCTGCCCAGTATTATTTTCATAATAGTTCTAGACTACACGAAGGCTCGGTCGATCCTTTTTGTTTTCATCATTCTGGATACAGGTGAATTATTGGATATAGGTGTTCACAATTATCTACTAAATGAAGGGGCGGTCGATCCTTCTTGTCGGAAGTTGAAAGTCGGGATAAATATTTTTTATATGTTATAACTTAGCCAATGTCCCGATCCCTACTATTTACTATGGAAGTCGGAAGGCAGGAATTGTCGTCCCAGCCTTCGTAGATTAAATATTTTTACATTTCTCTCTTAAATTAAGGTTCGGTCGAACCTTCTTGTGCTCAATAATTTTTCGGTGTTCACCATTCTGGTTATACATGAATTGACGGCCTAGCCTTTGTAGGTTGAATATTTGTACAATTCCCTCATAAATGAAGGGGTGGTCGACCCTTCTTCTGCCCAATATTATTTTCATAATAGTTCTAGACTGCACGAAGGCTCAGTCGATCCTTCTTGTTTTCATCATTCTGGATACAGGTGAATTGTTGGATATAGGTGTTCACAATTATCTACTAAATGAAGGGGCGGTCGATCCTTCTTGTCGGAAGTCGAAAGTCGGGATAAATATTTTTTATATGTTGTAACTTAGCCAATGTCCCGATCCCTACTATTTACTGTGGAAGTCGGAAGGCGGGAATTGTCGTCCCAGCCTTCGTAGATTAAATATTTTTACATTTCTCTCTTAAATTAAGGTTCGGTCGAACCTTCTTGTGCTCAATAATTTTTCGGTGTTCACCATTCTGGTTATACATGAATTGACGGCCTAGCCTTTGTAGGTTGAATATTTGTACAATTCCCTCATAAATGAAGGGGTGATCGACCCTTCTTCTGCCCAATATTATTTTCATAATAGTTCTAGACTGCACGAAGGCTCAGTCGATCCTTCTTGTTTTCATCATTCTGGATACAGGTGAATTGTTGGATATAGGTGTTCACAATTATCTATTAAACGAAGGGGTGGCCGAACCTTCTTGTTGGAAGTCAGATGTCGGAAGTCGGGACAAATATTTTTTATATGTTATAAATTAGCCAATGTCACGATCCCTACTATTTACTGCGAAAGTCAGAAATCGGGAATTGTCGTCCTAGCCTTTGTAGATTAAATATTTTTACATTTCTCTCGTAAATGAAAGGTCGTCCGACCCTTCTTATGCTCAGTATTCTTCTAGTGTTCACCATTCTGCACATACATGAATTGATGGCCTAGCCTTCGTAGGTTGAATAATTTTACAATTCCCTCATAAATGAAGGGGCGGTCGACCCTTCTTGTGACGAGTATTTTGTTCATAATAGTTATAGACTGCAAGAAGGGTTGGTCGATCCTTCTTGTGTTCACCATTCCGGAGACAGGTGAAATGTTAGATATAGGTGTTCACAATTCTCTATTAATGAAGGGGCGATCGATCCTTCTTGTCAGAATTCGGAATTCGGAAGTCGAGAAATCTCACTCAAGACAAATATATTTATCCAAATACAGTGGTTAGTTGGCTTCGATCGGTGAAGAAGGTAAAATATCAGAGCTCTGTTATCTATATGGGATTAGTGGAAACCATGCCTTTTCTTCAGCGATGGCTTGCCTGGAAAACTGGAAATAGTTTCCATATTATGCTTGGCAGAGATCAGATTATGGGCACAAAACATTCAGGTATTCTTACAGAACATATCCTCAATTGTATTCAAAGGACGGGCATTTAATTTTGAATATATATGTTATAAACATCTGAGCAAGATCTATAACATGAAGGCATGCATGCTATTAAAAAGTGGTCTCATTATGGAGGAAGGAAGGGCTCATATCTACCTTTTTCACAAACAACAGGTGTTGGATGAAATTGACATAAATATATACTAAGCAGGGAAGGCTTTTTTGGACAATATTATTTTGATACATTACTTAATATAGTTGTATAATACGGTAGAATATTAGCTAAATTGCATAGATAAATAGTTTTTGGTTTATTGATTGTGATTTGGAATGCTAAATGTTGATGTGGATGGAAGATGACAAACATGGTTATTATGAGATAAAAACATGTGTAACATGTGGAATAGTGGTCATTTGGGAGATAAGTATGTTTCACATGTAACAAATGATTATCATGATCATTGACTTTTATGGACAAGAATATGCATAGTTTCTTTGATTCATAATATGAATAGCAAGAGGCTCTTTTTCTTCTGGGAAAAAAAAGAGCATCTAACTAGGATGAATTCTGCATTAATTTGGAAGAAAGAACATTGACAATATTTAAATGTGTTTAGATATTGTAACTTCAAAGAATATTATATTTGTACTTTATTATTCTGGAGATGATTCATTCCTCCGTGAAGATCTTATTGTATATCCGGAGATGTTTATTCCTCCGTCAGAATGTGGTAACTTGGGTTATTAGACTTCCCTAGTGGGGGGGTCGGCCCTGTCTGTGTTATGTGGGTCAAAGGGTTATTAGACCACCCTAGAGGGGTCGGCCCAGTCAGTTGTAGTGGGGTATTTAACCCATTGGTTAAATACGAGCCTACATGTCTTGTGTAAAAGAAAAGTCGGAGTAGTGTATAAATAGAGGAGGTGTGTTCCTCATTTGACACACTCACTCACTTAAGAGAGGCGCACTTGTGGAGGAGAGGTCTGCTATAGTGGAGGAGGAGATCATGTCTTTGGTTTGCATCTTTGTATATTGCTGGTCATCTATTTTGAGGAAGCTTTGCTGGGTTTTCTACCCCATGAGGGTTTCCCAGGATAAATCTGTGTCTCTTGTGTTTATGCTATGCTTGTTGTTTCTTCAGTGATCCTATATATGCTATTATTGTGAAATGGAATGTAATGCTGCTATTTTCTGTCTTAGCATATTGAATTTTAACAAAATGTGTGAATCATAGCATATAAAATGAATTCTAACTCACCTATTTCAGTCAAATATGAGGCAAAGAGATCAGATGGTCTAACACGAAATACATTCACAAAAGAGAAATTAATAGACTGAAGAAAGTGACAACATATGAATCTTTGTTTTTGATAGGCTTGTACTTCTGCTCTTCATTAAAGACTTCAAAAAATATTACATCACTGTATTTTTTGCTCTCGGATCCAACCTCGATTACTTTGTAAAATCAAAATTTATACAAAATGTTCTTTGAATAAACCCTACATGATTCTTTGCTAAAAATAGAAATTTCAAAGAAATCTATAAACTTCAGGAACATTTGTTTTGTTGTCGACCAAGCTGGTATAGTGTTGCTTTGATTTGGGCTGATGTAACACTCGAGAAGTTAACAAAGGAACTGCAACTTAATTTCAAATTAAGACACCTGTATAACTTGATATAACCTATATTTTGTTTTCCCAATTTGTTCAATGTTTTTTCATTTATCTTGATTTGGGATTTCATAATCCATCATTTCTCTAACCATCACCTCCAATTCTATGCATGATGTGTAACATATAGCTCGCAGATCCTTCTTAATCATTAGAAATTGTTCAAGTATTTCAAAATCATTGGTCAATTTATCAATATTGTCTTTCTAGCTAATCCTTTGATCAAACCTTCAAATTTCGAGTGATCCATACGAGCCTGTACTATCAAACTGTTATAATTTTCTTGAGTCATTAATTTTCCATCATCACTCTAAAAAGAAGGTAGACCATTTTCAAAAATCCCCATAAATCATTTCCTAAAATTTTGAACTTCAAGGACCATCTATTGCACTTTGTCTTGTACTTCTTTAACACGATCATGCTTGCCAATAATTCTTATTTCCCAAATGATGATTGATGGTCTGTCTTTGATTCCAAAACTCCGCATATCTAATTGAGTTAGAGTGTTTAAAAATATGACTGTATTTTGAGTTGTTTCTCAAGGCCTTTTGCATCATGTCTCGTTTGCCACTTTACACCTCTGGAGAGCTATGTTTGCTATAACATCTTTATCTTCCATAGAATTCAAATGTGACCAGAATTTGGTGACTTCCACTAATGTCGCATCCCATATAAGGTGTTTAGCTCCTTGTAATAGAATCTTGCATTTCAATCTATCTTTTAATTCATCGAGTTTTTTTTGCAACTGTTTTCTATCACTCAAAGCTTTTTTCTTTTCTTCAGAATTTTGAATTAATTCATGTTTCAACTTCTGGTTTTCCGCTTTCAACTCTTCTATCTTTACATATTTTAGACTAATTTGTGACATAGCACTGGTCAGTTCCTCTGTGGAGGAATTTTCCATTTTTCCTTCATTTGTACATGGAGATTGATCCCTTAGCTTCTCTGGCACTTGCACAGTTTCAATCTTATTGGTATTTAACACTGAAATTTGTGACAACAATTCAATCCTTTATTTTTCCCAAGCATGTTTTTCATCTTGTAACTTTAACATTTTACCTTTGTGATCCATCATTTCTTGATATATGGATTCATTTTCGTGTTGTAATGTTGTCAACTCTGGAGATTGCACATGTTTATTATTTGGCACCTTCAATTTTTCTTGAGCATTTGAATGGTATTTTATTTTCCATCAAGGATCCTTTTGGTACACTGAGTGTTCCCTGGATCGGCTCCCACAGTCACGAGGTCCATTTGTAGTCTTTTAATCTGCATCAAATTTGCTTTGTTTTCTGCCTTCTCTTGCCTCAATTGACTCTCCAGCTTTTCTATCACTGACTGCAAATTTAGAAATTTTTAAAGTGGATTATAAATAAATCAGAATACAAGACATCTCATGTTTTTCTATGCAATTGAATCTTATCGGGTATATTAATCTCATCAAGCTTAACTTCCATTTCAGAAACATTTTCATCATTCACCACTGCAAACCTTATTGTGTTTCTTTGTGGATCCTTAACTATAACAATGGAAACTTTTTTTTCCTGCCAACTTTCTTACTTGAGGGAACAATTTTTGAGTTTCTTCCAAAGACTGCTTCTTCTTTTCTGCATATTGTGAAAGGAAATCAAATATGGACTTATGCTGAGAGTTACTTCCAAATTCCTTTATTTATGAATAAGAATATTGCTGCATATTTACAGGTGGTTGCGAAATCAAAGTAGTTTTTTCTGGAACAATTAAATCTCGTTCCTCCATACTAATAATTTCCTTTTGTTGTTCCACTTTTGATTTCTTGCTTGAAACTTGTTCATCGACTTCCATACTATCAACTTCTGAAATAGTTCTCTTATTGGTGATATCAGATTTAGATAATGTCTGAATCAACATTGCCAAATTGCTTGTTTGTTCCATATTCACTTCTTTCTTATCTTGTTCAAATTTGAATAAATTTGTCATTTCTTTTAATCCTTCAACTGTTTGATGATCAAAAGCCTTGTTTCTATTTTGTTGTCTCCTTTGCGATATAATTTGATGAGGATCATAATTAATTCTTTCAGCCTCTTGGAAATCCATGATCTTCAATAATTTTTCTACTATAGATAGGGATGCCTTAGTCTTAATGATGAATGGACCAAATTTAAGACGGAATTTCACATTTGATGATTTTTTTAAAACACCAAAATGTTCTTCTTCTGAATGCAACCTTTGTCTAATAAATTCTAAGGAAAAAACCCTTGGTGTTAAAAAGGCTGGCAACATATATGGTGCTCCAGTAAAACCATACACTCTAATTATATTATGTTCTTTATACAAGAACCAATTACCTGCTTGGCCTTCTGGTGTACACTTCAGCATTTCTTTCATTTCTTCCAACACTCAGGTAAATTCAGCATTAAAAATAATTCTGTAAACTTCTGCCATGATTGTATTGGTGAACTCAAACATATTGATTTGTTTACGAAGATCATGAGAAAACATGGTACCAAGAAACTTCAATTCAGAAATATTTGAACACAAGAACAAGTTCAGGAGATATGACTAATATCTGAAATGAAGGAACACAAGAAGAAAGAAAGGTCGTAAGTGAGCTTGGTTGGTGTGCATTTGTCCTCATTCGACTTGGCGCTTGGTCACATGCAATGCTTTCAGTGCTGAGTACTTCGGCTTCCCAACATAAATTTTGACACAAACCAAATAACATGATACTACCTGAAATGCGGTAGGAACCTGCGTTTGAGGAGAGCACGCAGCTGTACGCAACCCTAGCTCGCAGCTGAGTATGGCGGCGCCTGGGGGAGGGGAGGACGCCCCCCCCCCGTCCACTTCTGATGAGGAAGCCTTCAGCAGGCTCATCCACGGCAGAGGAAAGAGATTCTCCCTTCCGGAGGTCCCGAAATTTATAAAGAAACTTGAAGACATCCCTGAAATCGCCCTGCCTGAAGAAAAACCAATGAAGATAGCTCTAGCTTTGGCAAAGCGAGGTCTCGTGGGGCAATTTATGGGCCTTTGGCCATCCACCAAAACAACTGATGACTGGATACAGAGGAACTGGAGACCCAATCTCAACAATGGAGTGACTTGTTACCCTGTAGGGAGAGGGTTCTTTATCTTTGAATTCATCTCCGAAAATGATCGAGACTTAATCTTTAGAAACGGCCCCTACTTCATGGGGACGCAGGGCTTATACCTGAATAAATGGACCCCAGACTTTGATCCCTCGATTGATCTCCCCAAGGAAGTGCCGGTATGGGTCAGACTCCCAAATCTCCCGGTGCACTGCTGGGACTTCGAATCACTGAAGAGAATAGGGAACGGAATCGGGCGGTTCATTGACAAAGCTGATAACAAAGGCCAATATACCTGCGCCAGAATCTGTGTTGAAGTTGATCTGGAAGCTGGACTCCCGGAGGCAATAAAACTAAAAGTCGGCTCATGGACACATTATCAGAAGCTGGATTACGAGCACCTGCCCTTCAAATGCAGAAACTGCCAGGAACACGGCCATTTCCAAAGATACTGTCCCAAGCTAGTTACTGAGAAAGAAGACACTGAAGGATGGCAGAAAGTGAAAAAGGGGAAACCCACGAACAGAGCTAGAAGCAAAGAAAGATTGGCCCAAGGTCCTCCAAAGGAAGGCAGCTCAAAGCCTCCTACTCAGGAAGATCCTATGGTATCCCAAAACCCTGGGAATACACCTGAAGCCGAGGAAGCCCGAGCATCACAAGATCCTACTGATCCAACTAATCAAACTGGTATCGGCAATCCATCCAAAGATCACATTAGTCTAGCCTCGGATACAGGAGCTGACTCATCCGAGGAGGGTGATACCGAAGTAAGTAGTCAATCAGGCTCACCGGAGCAACCAAAACGAGGGCGGAAGCCTGAAAAGAAGAGAAGGGAAGAGCAGTCCTACAAGGATGTGGTCCAAGGCTCTCAACAAACCATACCTGAAATGATGAACACCAGATCCGGAATGAGGCTGGGAAAGACCCCGAAAGGGGGTCATCACCCTCCCCCAGGTAAATAATGCAATACGTCTCCTGGAATTGCAGAGGACTAGGCAGCCCACTAAAAGAAGAAGCTATAAGGGATTTAGTAAGAGAAATGAAGCCTGAAGTCCTACTAATCCAGGAGACGAAACTGGAGGAAAATGCTCTCCTCCGTGCAAGCAATTCGTTTTGGAAGAAGGGCCCGGCTAGGGCTGTAAGTGCAAGAGGAGCCTCGGGAGGCTTAGCAACCTTTTGGGACTCTGCAAAGCTCGAGCTGGTTGAAGAAGAAGAAACCATTCACTGGCTATTCACCAAGCTGCTCCATAAAGACTCCGGACACCATGTAAGTCTCTTTAATATATATGCTCCTGTTTCTTATTCTGAAAAAAAAGATTGCTGGGACACCCTAAATCTGTTCCTGACGCTCCACAAGCCTGAAAATTTAGTGTTGGCTGGAGATTTAAATGTAACGCTAGCCCTGGCTGAAAAAAAAGGGGGATCTATTGTACGGGACCCTGCAAGAGAGTGGGTTGAAGACCTGATGCTGGATTGGGATCTTGAAGACATCCCCCCTTCCAAAGGAAAGTACACCTGGTCAAATAAAAGATTGGGACCTGGTCACATTGCTGCCCGCCTTGACCGGTTCCTCCTTCACTCCTCCTTTCTAACCCTTGGGCTGATGGCCTCCTCTAAGATCCACCCGCATTATACCTCTGACCATAAGCCGATCTCTCTTTCTCTTCACCTTGCTGAAAGGTTAGGCCCCATTCCCTTCCGTTTCAGCCCAAATTGGATTTCCCAGGAAGGTTTCCTCGATCTTGTCTCCAACTCTTGGAAAGAACCGGTTCATGGCTCCCCGTTCTTTGTCTGGGAAGAAAAACTTAGAAGGCTCAAAGTGGCCCTAAAAGAATGGGCCAAAGGGCTGGGCTCCCCTTTGGACGGAAGGAAGAGAACCCAGAAGGCCTTGGAACGGCACCAGTTAACATTGGAAGAGTCCCCCGTCACTCCTTCCTTGCTACTCCGGGAAGCTGAGCTTCAAAGGGAGTATCATAAAGCCTGCAGAGAAGAGGAAACCTACTGGAGAGTCAAATCCAGAACGCTTTGGCTCCAAGCTGGAGACAAAAATACCTCTTTCTTTCACAAGCAAGCCCAAGCCAGACAGATTTTTAATTCCATCACTGAAATTCAGACCCAAGGCCATGTGATAAAAGACTTCAAAGGCATTAAGGAGGCAGCCCATTCCTTTTTTAAAAACCTTTACTCCGCCCCTGATCTGGACCCGGTGGAACCATATTCCTATCCTCTTTCAGAGATTCCAAGATTGGTTAATGAAGAGGACAACCAGCAGCTGATCAGACCTATCAGTACTCGTGAAGTTAAGAAAGCCCTTGACAATATGAACCCTGACAAAGCACCTGGGCCGGACGGGTTCACCGCCCGGTTCTATATTTCTTGTTGGGATATAATAGAGAAGGACCTATGCAGAATGGTGAAGAAGGCTCAGAACTGTAACAAATTGGGGGGTAGCACTAATTCCTCCTTCTTGGCGCTCATTCCGAAAGAAAAAGGTGCTAAAAATTTCAGCAGATTCAGGCCTATATCCCTGTGTAACACGGGGTACAAAATCATAACCAAAATCATGGCTAATAGACTTAAAAGAATCCTGCCAAAGCTGATTCCGGAAAACCAAGGAGGGTTCGTGAGAGGAAGACAGATCCTGGACAACATCATCTTAGTGCAAGAAGCCATCCAGTCTAGTTACAAGAGAAAAGAGAAGGGGATGGTGGTAAAGCTGGACTTGGCCAATGCCTTTGACAGAGTCAGGCATGACTTCCTTTTTGCAGCCATGAGGAATTTCGGATTCAATCAGAACTTCATTAGGTGGGTCAAAGCTTGCATTTCAGCTCCATGGATTGCCCCGCTGGTCAATGGGCGGCCTGCTGGCTTCTTCAAGGCATCTAGAGGATTAAGGCAAGGCTGCCCCCTCTCCCCGGTGTTGTTTGTGATCCAAGCCGCTGTACTAAGCTATCAGCTGAACAGAAGTCTCCAAAACAGATCTCTCTCTGGCATCAGAATTGTCCCTAAGGTCAAGGATGTAAACCACGCCCAGTTTGCCGATGACACACTTCTACTGGGAGTTGCCAATCTCACCACAGCCAGGAACTTTAAATCCGAGTTGGACTGTTACAGGAATACCTCTGGAAGTGAAATAAATTTTCTCAAAAGCAAGATATATGGCTGGAACTGCTCTCCCCGTATTATGCTGGAAATAGCCAGGATCCTCGAAATGGAAGCCATTAACATTTGGGATACCTTTACCTATCTGGGCATCCCTATCTTCAAAGATAATGCTAGAGTTGCCCATTGGCTGCCAATGCTGGACAAATTAAAAAAAAAGATTCAGGTGTGGGGGGCCAACTGGCTCAACAAAGCAGGCAAAGTGATTTTGATGAACTCTGTCCTCACCAGTCTTCCAATATATCAATGCTCGGTGCTGCTAGCTCCAAAAACCATTACCAATAGAATCAATGAGCTGCTCCGTCATTTTCTGTGGGAGGGTGGTCAGAACTGTGAGAAAAAACCCCACTTAGTAAGCTGGGACAAGATCACTAGGCCAAAAATGGAAGGGGGCCTTCAAATTCGAGACGTGGCCACCCAAAATCTTGCCATGGGAGGCAAAATACTCTGGAAAATGATAACAGGAAAAAAGACCTGGAGCAAACAAATCCTCAAAAAGAAATACTTCAAAGGAGACAGACAGAGATGTCTTGAAAGGGACACAAAACTGCAGAAAGGATCCCCGATTTTCACTCTATGTAAAAGAGCCATCCCATTCTTCACCTCCAAGCTCACGTGGTCTCCTGGCAATGGAGAAAAAATTAGAATTTGGGAGGACTCGATCCTGGGGGATCAGCCTCTCATCAATTTCAGAGAATTGAGCAATTTAAAAGACTGGCTCCACAGTAACAACTTCAGAACGCTGAGGGATATATCGACCTGGAACAGTGATGAGGATGAATCCTGGGCAAACTGGAACCTGGGTGATTATCCTCACGAATTAGATGCTGATGTTGCTACCCTGCTGGATCTCTTGCAAGGGAAGTCCCCCATCAGCGCCAAAGCCAAAGACACGCGCAGTTGGGGTGTTCGTTCGGGCAGATACACTGCAGCTGAAGGCTATGCTGCGATCCTGGAGGTGCCATGGGTCCCTCCCAACCCAGGGCCGTGGAAAACTCTCTGGAATTTCGCCTCTTTACCCAAAATCGATATCTTCATTTGGACCGTCCTCCACAACAGCATCTTGACTGGAGAAAAGCTGAAGATCAAAGGCTGGGAAGGGCCTTCACGTTGCCCATTGTGCTACCACGCTGAAGAAACCACTGATCACCTGCTCATCTCCTGCGATTTCACCAGAGAAGTCTGGAATCTAATGATAGGATCCAACGCAGGTAATTTGCCCACCTCGATCAAGGCGTTGATCAGTAACTGGACTGCTCTAGCCCCCTTCGACTTCAAAAAAAAAGACAGACTCAAGCTTGTTTGGATGTGGATCCCGAAATTCCTCTGCTGGAAAGTATGGTTGGAAAGAAACAACAGGATATTTAAGGAGGAGTGCAGACTTCCAATTCAAGTGGCCGTGAAGGCTAGGTCCATGCTTTCTGAAGCGTTAAACACCAAGTCAGCAATCAGAAATAAAGCTCCTCTCTTGCCTGAAGAAGAGCGTTGGCTCAAGGAGATCGACGTGAACCAGCAAAGCGATCAAGCTTCTATTCCTCCTCAAAAGGCCCACTGGGAAATAAGGCTGGAAGAACAGGAATTCATCAAGTGGAGATCTATCTTGAATGATTGGTGCCTTTTTTTTGACGGGGCCTCGAAAGGAAACCCCGGTCAAGCTGGAGCAGGAGGCATTATTATCGATCCCTATGGTACCACCGTCTTGACCTATGCCTGGGGCCTAGGACATGCATCCAACAATCATGTTGAATATCTTGCGCTGTGGCAAGGACTATTTCAAGCAAGAAAGATGAACATTCAGAAGATTACTATCATGGGCGACTCCAGGTTGATAATCAAGGATCTCCATACCAAGAAGAAGACTGCCGGTATAAGTCTGTCCCATATCCACAAGAAGGTCCTGCTCATGCTGAAGCACTTCAGAAATTATAAGGCCTACCATGTTCTAAGGAGCCTCAACAATCTAGCAGACGCTGAAGCTAATCGTGGAGTGAGCTTGAGCAAGAGTCAACTTACCGTTAATGGAGAAATCTCAAAGCACCCTCTCCCCTAAGTTTATGAGAATGGCATTCCCCAGCACCAAACAGCATTATTCCAACTGGCTTCTCAAGCTGGAAATGAAGTTCCGCACAATGAATAGGGATATGAATTGTAAAGGCCCTGGCAGCCCATTTGCCAGACACTTATAAAATTTTAACCGTTCTCGTAAAAAAAAAAAAAAATATCTGAAATGCTTCAACTTGTGGAAATTCACCAACTAGACATGAATCGCTTCAGCTAGGAATTCATCAAAATTAAAACCACAAACTGGACTCGATTGTGACTCGAGTGAAATGACTTGCAGAAGGAAACCTAACATAACTTCTCTGATTAACTTATCACTATCTAGGCCTAAAATTTGACTCAACAAGAACAAAACTAACTAGGTATCTCGTTGAAAGACATCAATACTCAAAGGGAAGGATAGGTTTTCATGCGACTGACCATCTTTCAAGACTTGTAATAAAAAATATAAAAAATCTTCTGGGCTGCAATTTGTATAAAACTTTACCAAATTTTCTTCGTTAAATGACTCAAGGCTTTTGGGAAATGTTTCAGGTAAACCTAGAACCTCACAGATAGTCTGCACATTGACTCGGCATAGAATTTTGGTTGTATTTACATTAATGATTCACCTTTCGGCCTATGAATAATTTGTTGTACACCAACCAACAAATTTGGGGAAGTGTAGGGTCTGTTCAACCCATAAATAATACATAAAAGAACCAAAAACATTAAATACATCCTTTCCCTGTGACTTAAACTCCATTAATTTCTCTTTAGACTGCGAAATACTACCCACAGACAAAACAGGGTCGAAAATATCACTTTCCCTATCAACTACAAGCTCCTCGTTTTCATTTAAACTTTGATTGAACGGAACAAGGTCTTCAATTTTCTCCATTTGGGAACCAAACTCTGAAAAGTGAGGGTTTCGAGCTACCTGTGAAGTGAGCTTGTTGACTTATGTTCTTGTTGACGAAGACAAGTGGCGTGTTTCTTGCGGCTTCTTTTCCTCCAGGAAATAATCAACAAATGCATTTTTTAAAACTTTGAACAAACCTTTTATATAACATATGCTTAGGTGGTTTCGGAACTTGCGATGAGCGGTTTAAGTTTTACCGCTTTTCATAGCGGACTCCACCAACGCTTACCACATGGTAGGTGGATTAATTTCCACTCCACCTTTCCAAGTTTAAACACCATGCACTCTCTAGCGTCGAAACCCCTTTCCACCGTTGATTTGCTTCTAGGTGGGTCTGCATCATTATTTCGCCACAGGTTTACACGTTTGCAACTTTTGGTGTGATTTGTTCAATTGTTTAGCGCCTTTTCCATCTCCGCCCTTGGTCATTTGAAGCCCCTCCATGCATTTGAAGGCCTTGCGTGCAATCATGAATCCCATGAAGTTGACTTGCAAATAACATCGTTGATCTCGGAGGAATCAAATCCAATGGATCACATGCATTTCGTTGGTTTAACATGCATGAAGTTCAACCCAAGAATGTGACCCGAAATCCACTTTTAATTGGGATCATAACCGTCGATCTTGGATGGGGCAATCCAACGATATAGGACAATTTCGTTGGGTTAAGTTGTTCAGAGTTTAAAGCTCAGGATGTGATACGAAATCTTTATGAAATCTAGCTAAGCGCATGTTGAAGTCCACTATTGATGTGGATTGACGAAGATCCAACGGTTTCAAATCATTTCATTGTTGAAAGATGCTCGAGGGTTAATTAAAAGGATCGGACGTGAAATATTTGTAAATCTTAGTTGGTCGTCGCTTCAGACATCCACTCTGTTGAACGGAGGTTTGGCAATGGTATATTTGGAGAATAATTTGGCCAAATTGCCAACTTTGGAGAATGCCACAATTGGTTAACTTTGCAAAATAGTAATTACTTATTAATCAAAACAAGATTGAAAGACTATGAAGATCAATGATGAATCGTTGCCATTAAAAGGATACAATATTTTTTTTGGAGAGGCATGATTTTCCTAAAAAGACACAATGTTTCAAATAATAAAATCATTTGAAAAAATATATAACCAAACAAGTCAAATGTATGAAGAGGACCAGAGGTGTCTCTGAAGTTTTGGTAATTGCATATCAGAAGCAAGAAAGAGGCTAGTGAGATAGATGAAGCATTACAAAAGCTCGAGCTGCCATTGAAGATCTGAAAAACTGAAGTTAAAACTATTATAAATTAGAGGTTGGTTGGGTGTTGCTTGGGGCAGGTTGAGGCCTGCTAAGGGGGTCGTTGCCTCCTTCCAATCGTGGCTGGATAATTAGGGTGTTGGGACATCCTTGTCTGTTGAGAAGGTAGAAAACCAAGGGTGTAGGTGCATCCTTTCTGTAGTGGCAAAAGAATCTAGGAGATTAAGTTCTCCATCAAGTTGGTGCTTGTAAAACAATTTTGTATAAGATTAGCTTATTAATAAGAAATCTTTGTTGGTTTTACCTTTGAGGTTTCCAGGATAAATCTGTGTGTTCAAATTTTTAATTGTCTTATTCATGTTACTTATGATTATTTAACTTGTGCTTAATACTAATTTTTTATAAAATATTTGAAAAAGGCAATACTGATTCGCCCCCCCACCTCTCAATATTGTTGGATAAACAAACACAAGCCGCATAACACCTTGGTCATCGGATAGGGTCATGTGTAGTTGATGCTCTAATGCCTCTGCTTAATATTTTAAGCACTTGGGCCTATTGGCATAACTTCGTAGGATACCTAAGGTAACCTTACTTCTCTTATACTTTTTAAGCCTTCTTTGGACTCCAAAACTCATGAACTATTTACCTGATCTTCTTTGGTACTTGGGACAAAAATAATGCTAACAATGGGGTCCCTTTGTGTAGAGATTTTGTACCTTGTCCCAGAGATCTTTAGTTGATGAACACTTTCCAAATTTATCTTTCACATGATCATATATTCCATGCAATATTATATCCATTTCCATTGCATTATTATTTCTTAGCTCCTTCATGGCTACAGTTTTTTGTGGTCTTTTTGGAGCGATGTAACCATTTACAACAAATTTCCAGATAACAAAACCTTGTGCATGTAAATGGAGTCTCATTCTTATAATCCAATGATCAAAATTTGATCCATAGAACAGTCGAACCCCATCTACAGAGTAGAGACTTTCATGTTCATCGATGTGCTCTAGAGATCTTCATTCTAGCTACCAGACTCTCTTGAAGGAATTGACTCTAATACCATTTGACTGTTGGAAAATTATAGTAAGAAGGGGGGTGAATTAGTATTTAACACGTTTTAACACTTTTAACATTAAGTACAAAATTTAACATTAACCATTAACAATGTCATTCACCATCACATAAAACCAACACATAACATCATACACATTGCACAAGAGATTTAACGTGGATCCGAAACCTAGACAAGGGAAAACCACATAATGCTTTTCTTATATAAAAATAACAAGATTGCATTCATAGGAAGCACCCCAAAACCAAATGGAAGGAGACACCAACCCCTTATTTTACAAGATCCAACTTGAAGGAAGCTCCAATTCCCTGATTTTCCTGCACCAACTGGAAGGAGGCTCCAACCCCCTAATTTATAGGCTCCAACCTGAAGGAAGCTCCAACTCCTTGGTTTACAAGCTCCAACTAGAAGGAGGATACAACCCCTTGGTTTTCATAATTTCCAACCTATAGATAGGACTCCGGTCCTTAGTAAACTCCAACTCAATAGTTTTACTAGCACCAACTGGAAGGAAGCCCCAACTCCTTGAGATCACAAGCACCAACCTAAAGGAAACTTCAATAAGAAGAAAAATATTCCACTGCCATTGTATCATTGTCTCCATCAACCTATAATTGTATCTATGTCCTTGTACCTGTATCATTGTCACAATCATTGTATTGTTGTCACTATCACAATCTATATTCGTCGCAATGACATAATCATTGTCTTTGTCACAATGCCACAAAAACTATCTCTGTCACAATTTCAACCTGTACATGCCTCAAATCTGTCCTCCAAGAATGCCAACAACTTCTTCCAATATATACTTCAGATGTATAGCAAGACCAAAAATATTCCTCCAAAGAGTGTAATCAAATCCTAGAAATAATCACCAATAGACTTCATCTATTTGCACCTTCAAACCCTTACATTATAGACCTCATAGTACAATCCAAAAGCTTAGAGAGATCTCATGCCAATAACATTACCATGGAATATTTCAATACAATCACCAATAATAGCTATGCCAACATCATCATGGAATGTGCCAAGATAATTACCAATATCATCATTAAGTATGTTGATCCAATGTGCCAATAAGTTTGTGATTCTGATACCGTATGAGAAAGTTATGCAAGATTTTGTCAACTGTCTTCTCTTGAATTTTGATTGTCTCTGTCATTGTCACAAACCCTAACATTCAACAAGTATAACTCTTAACATGTAATGAATAAAGATATGAAACTTTTACCACATATTATTCAATATCTCTACGACATCTCCTCTAAGGTTCATTCTCTGGAACGTCGTGGATCCAAATTTATAGTGAAAATGCCAAACTAACTTTTTTAAAGATGATTTTTGAGTCATTTAAAAGCCCTGTCTTCCCAAATTCATATCTTCGAAAAATATAGCGAACCAAGATCTGAAATGTTAACCATATGTTCTTCAAGATCTATTTTGCATCTCCTCCAAAGGGCAGTATCTAAAACATTATGGATCAAAACTTATAAGGAAAATTCCAATTTGACATGTTTGAAGGTTATTCAAAAACCCTAACTTTCTAAGGTCATATCTTCGGAACTATAGCAAATCAACATCTAAAATATTTACCATAGGCACTCACAAGTCTTGACATGTCTCCATCCCATAAACATTGCATGTTCTGAAAATCCCAGAAACAAAGATATACTAAAAATTCCAAGATGACCTAAAACAAAACAAAAAACAAGCAGAAATCATTGCAAGATTTCATCTTCCACTAGAATTTCGGCCTTCTTCACTTCAACTTTCCCTTAAATTTGACCCTCTACTCTTGCATCTGAGCTCTTCAATTTTGGATGATGAAGATGAAAATTTTCCTCTCCTATTTATACTACTCTAAGAGCATCATTTAACTTAGTATTTTATGGTTACCCTTTAAGAGCCTTTAACTTTAGCTTGAGTAACTCTTGACCCTTTCTCATGAACTTGAAAGTAAACAAAAAAGTGCAAAGGGATTGATGATCAAGAGTCAAAGATAAATGAATTAAAAATTCAAATTACCAAGATGCAACTAGATGTCCAGGGTGAAGAGTTGTTGAGAAGAACTAGAAAGACCCTTTGGGACAAAATATCAGTTGGAATGCTAGATAGATGGGATTATTTTGATCTTATACAAGATGAGTTAGAGATGTATGAAACATGTCAAAAGGGAATCAAAGATATTGGAAAGTAGCTTAGAGAAATGACTGAGTAGGATGCTGAAATAATAAATTTCTTGAATACTAGTATAACTAAGAAGCAATCAGAGGACTTCTAGGTCAAAAACAAGACTCATATGATAAAGATAGCCAACCAAATGATTACCAAGGAGGTCTTGATGTCTAGAACTCAAGACAAAGCTAAAGAATTGGCTGAAGAGATTATTAGATTCAAAGGTCTTTATAAAGAAAAGTCTTGCATTAGTCTTGGTTTACCTCATCCATGGGATGGGAATGGTGATATGTATAATAAGGATGAGTACAAATCCAATATATTAACTCAAAAGAGATATGATGTTGCATAGTTTGATTATTTAAAAGGAATTATAATTGGAGATGCAATGGTAGACAGGTTGAGATATGGATAAATCTTAAAAGCACACTCAATTTAAAGATTAAATCCCATACCTTATGAGAAGATTACTAATGTTGAAATAACATTAGAGTACTTAAGGGACCACCAATTCCCAATTGGTAATTTGTGGCAGTCATTTGCCAAATACCTTTGCACTTTGTCGTCCACTTTCAAGTTGCTAAAGGGCTTCAAAGTAGTGAAGCTTGTTATTGAAGTGATTCAAGATAATAGTTTTTGTATTCATGGACATATTTTTTAGATTCACTCCCTCTTTTGTATTCATCGATCTCTATATTCATTGGACATTGCATAGATTGTATTTCATTTCCATCCAACCTTGATTTTTCTATTAGAAGTTTGATTACTTGTCAATTCAATCTCCATGGTTATAAATGTTTTTCAAATGTTTTTTTTCATATTGTCAGGTATTTTTTTATGTTTCTAAAATTTCCTCTATATGGGTTCTTGGTTTATTTGGGTTAGAAATTGCTTATTACAAGCTATAGAGTGGAACGATGAAAATTTTGTCGCTTTTTTGAGAAATTGGATGCAGCCATGCCCAATACTCCAATTGCGTAGGGGTGAAACTTGAAACAGATTTTATCTTGGGTAATTCATTCCCATTGTCATTTCCACCTCATTTTATTCAATATGCATTCGTGATTCGTCCAACGGGCTCCTTACAAACGTCTTCTGCAACATTTGCATTCGTGATTTGTCCAGTGGGATCCTTATATTACTGGGATGTTGTGATGATCCAAGAGGATCGTCTTAGTTGAAGAATGAAGAAGTATCATTTTCTTTGCAAGTGATCAGTCATCGAAGAGCTCGCATAAATCTTTCAAATGCAACTTGAACGAGGTCAAAAGGACTTCGCATGCAGAAGAAAGTCCAGGTTGAAGTTTCGACGGAAAGGAGGATTTATTCAAAAAATTGTTCATAAAAGTATTTTCATTTGAAAATTCATGGACAAACTATGTAATAGAGAATTTGATGTAGATGTGCACATTAATTCTCATTTTTATTTGTAAAAAGGAAATTAAAAGGTGAGAGAGTCCACCTCATGAGTTAGTTTCCTAAACCTAAGGGGTGTTGATATCCTCATGGAGGAAGAAGAGACATTTTCCTCCACATATCCCCTTAAGGTGTCTCTTGATCCTACTTTAGGGGATCATGGGAGAGATTTTCTCCTTCACATGGGTGATGACTAATCATCCATGAGAAATCTATAAAAGCCTCTCATATGGAGAAGGAGGTAGGATTTTGTTGGAGAGAGTTTGTAGTAAGCATTGTGTGAAGGATTTCATCCCAAGATGGGAGAAACTTTTTAGTTCATGTGAGAGCCTTGGTTCCTCTTAGTAAGGAAGGGAAAGATATCCGAGGATGGAAAAGAGCCACTTGAAGTAAGAGCATGCAATTGTACTTATGAAAGCTACATATATTTGAAGGAGATAATAAAGCGACTCAAAGTTCCAATGAGTCTAGAGACGTAGTCAGGAGGCCTGACAAACTCCATTAATAAATATGGTTTGCATATATTTTCATATGTGTTTTGTGAAATATTCAATTAGTTGCATATCAGAATTTGTTTGATTATGCCAATTTCTTTATGTTTATTAATAAATTGAGAATTTGATTAAGAATATGTTAATGGAAGGAAAGTAAGTTGTTCATTTTTGGATCAAGTTTGGTATCAGAGCAGTTTCCGATCTAGTTTCGGATTTGTTTTACTTATTTGAGGACGTTTGTCATCTCAATTATAGATCTAATATGGAAAGTCTACAAAATAATCCTTATATTTCAGTATATGAAAATCTTTGTAGAGATGCACATTTTCGTGAAAGATTTTTCTCTATGGAGAAAAAGGTACGAGAATTATATAATGAAGGAAAAGAAAGTGTTGAGTTGCGAAGACAAGTGGAAGTCTTGGCAAACAAGAAGCAGGAACTTCAAGAACAACTCAAAGAGATGCAACATAAGATGCAAATCAAGGAGGAATTGTTATCTAAGTATGAACAATCCTACAATCCAGGAAGTCCTTCTACAGTAGAAGGCGATGGAATTTGCACTTTTTGTCCTCATGCGGAAGCAGATCACATAGATGTCTCATCTTCTACATCTTCAATCAAACAGGAGGATGATACCTCGAAGATAAGAAAGATGTATTTGAACATATTTGTTCCTCAGCTAAAAGATGAGGTAAGTAATAACCATGTTCATTCAATTGTTTCTCATTCAAACGTTTGTTTGGGTTCTTTCGAAAAGCATACACGTGGGATTGGCATGAAACTCCTAACCAAGATGGGGTTCAATGGAGGAGGTATTGGTACTGATGGCCAAGGCATCATACATCCAATTGAAGTGGAGGAACATCTTCGATATCAAGGATTGGGATATCAAGAGATGATGTCTGGTGAAAGATCTTGGGAGATTTGTTCCTATTGTTGCAAGCGGGGACATGCCACAAGTCATTGTTGGGATTTGCATCCAAAATTGAAACCGAAATGGTTTCAAATCTGAGAAGGTAAAAGCAAGGTGTATGCTAATAGTGATTCAAAAACATCAAGTGGATCACTAAGAAGCAATGCAGTTAACAAACACCCAAGGTATGCCTTCGATAACAATTTTCATAACATGGAAAGTGAAATTATCTGTTCTTTTTGTGGAAAAATGAATCATCATGTTACGGAATGTTGGAAAGTTAAAGCATACGGATGAAGGAAGAGTGCAATTCGAAGTAAGACACAAAGAGAAGATCCTTCTCTTCATGTAAAGAAGAAGGATGGCCTCCATCAGCAAGAGTCATGGAGAATAATTGTGTGTGATCAGTCAAAGCAAGAGAAAGCACCAATCGTTCCAACATCATTCCAACATCAGTTCATGATGAAGCTTCATCATTTGTTGACGAAAGTAAGAAAACCCTCAAGGAGCATTCATTTGGATGGTTGGGTAAGCAATGGATATCATTTTTGCAAGATTGAATTTTAACTATTATGCACCGCCTGTTATTTTTTTAGGTGAAAGCATTTAAAAAAAAACCACATGTAATGAGATTCCAATAATTAGAGGAACAGTACGCTGGAGATCTAATCATACAAACTGCTTACAATGTATATATTTTGGTAAAATCTATGGAATCATTTTACCAAAAGACCAGGTATATCTGTAACATGGGTGAAACGTGCTTGTGATCATTGCTATAATTTTCTTGAAGGAGATCGGGCATTAATTGATTTAAAAAAAAAACAGCACAAAAGTGTTATTTTTTAACCCAAAACCAGTCAGTTCTAGGGGTCGAGTTCTTACGACTGTGTCACAGTGTTGAACTGTGTTAAAAGTTGCAGAAAATTTTAGAAGTTTTGAACAAGGTAGTTGCAGAAGCACTATTGATAATGGTCTTATGTTGTGGTCTGGTCAATATTTTGTTCTTCCATGACTGATTGACAATGAATCCTAAGATACTTTAATCATCTTGATGATTTCTTCAAGAAAGTATGGTTGCAGTCTTGATGGGAGAGATTTATGAAATGCTTGCTGACAAGCAGTTACGAGAAACAAAAGAAAGCGACACCAAAGCTCAGGTCTTTCCCACACAGCCTGGAGACTCAATTAGAATTAGAATATCCAAAAGTTTATTCGAGATGGAGGTTATCCAATATGGCATTATCATCTCTTTGTTGTGAACCGAGAACTTGGAGAAAGGATGCGAGACTTACGCTGAAGTAGAGGAGTGCTTTGCTACTAAGCCATGGATTGTGAGCTTCATAGTTTATGTAGAGCGTAGTCCGCGGGATTTTGTTGCAGCATGCAGAGCCGAGAGATTGTATCTAGGTTCAATCCATGTTGGATGGGTAATGTGATTTGTTGACCAAACATATCTCTATGTGGTTTCGTTGGCG
This sequence comes from Larix kaempferi, assembly GCA_027924585.1. NCBI lineage: Eukaryota > Viridiplantae > Streptophyta > Pinopsida > Pinales > Pinaceae > Larix > Larix kaempferi. The sequence continues at coordinate 11,100,443 of BSBM01000722.1, read as the reverse complement.
AGCTGATAGAGATTCTCCACATCAAAGTAGTCGATCAGCACATGGAATTTGAGGACACACTTGAAAGAGGCCAGATCTAGGATTCTCAGTGAAGCCATGGCACCGTTTCTCAACAGTAGGACTGTGATCATCTGTTGGTTGTTGATTTCATCTGCCAGCTTCGTCCATGTGAGATATTGATTGAATTGGCTATACTATGAATGTCCATCCAGTATCTTCGATGCATTTTCGAAGGATAGGAGTTCAAGTGCACCATGATAAATGGGCGATATACATTTATTGATGTGGACTTGGATCAAGATTTCTAGACTTGTTATGAACACTTTCTAGTGGATTGGAGCCTTCTGGTCGATGACACCCTTTGCTATCAAGGAGATCAGGCTAATGAAAAAGATTGCACTATCCTTTGATGCAGTTGTATAGAAGACTACTCCTAATATAAAGCTTCCTACATGGTGTATAAAGGTTTAAATATTCCAACAGAAAAGGAGATGATGTCGTTTGTCATGTTATGGGTTATCACAATCCATACGCTGGACAAGATTTGTTGGATCTCACATCTGCTGGATTGGTGGGAAAAAAATTGTTGGATCGTACACCTATCAGTCATTGTGAATGATTATGAACACATGGCGTGGATATACAGCACCTCGTCACGGGGGAATATACAAGGCCGAGAACAAGTTGGATCCGTCGAGAGTCTTGGAGCAGGTTGTTAACTACAAAGGTGAGTGCGCAGTACTATCTGATGGACTATATGTTTACTTTTGTAAATTTTGAGAAGCTTTACCATGGCCATAAAGTGGGCCAAACACTTGAATGGTGCGACCTTATCTAATTCATATTACCTAATGTCTATTGTGCCATATAAAAGGCTATTTATTTAAGAAATCCCCAAAAAAAATTGCCACGGCAATAAAAGGGCAGTTTTTTTTTGTAAATTGTCTATGTCTATTGAGAGTAATCTTGGACATTTGACATATTGCACATTTGATGTAGTGGGGGTCAATGTGATATCCCTTCAAACATTGTAAAGGCCTTGTTACCACTTTGTTTGAGAGAAAAATCATTCTTTAAAGGAATGTGATTTGTTAAGCCTTCAAAATCATTGTAATTTTTGGGTGCATGATCGGCGGTGCCCGACACCCTAAAAATTGATTATAAATGCAAGTTAAAACAGTCCAAACAAGCCAAAGACAACCATGGACAAAGAATTGAAGAAGATGAAGGCAAATATCCTTCTACAGTTTTTGAATCGAAACTTTTTGGAGGTCCAAAAAGTCCTTTCAATGGGGAGATTTGATCCAGGAGGATCGTCTCAGTCGAAGAATGAAGAAGGACTTCATTTTCTTTGCAAGTGATCAGTCATCGAAGAGCTCGCATAAATCTTTCAAATGCAACTTGAACGAGGTCAAAAGGACTTCGCATGCAGAAGAAAATTCAGGTTGAAGTTTTGACATAAAGGAGGATTTCTTCGACAAATTGTTCATAAAAGTATTTTCATTTGAAAATTCATGGACAAACTATGTAATAGAGAATTTCATGTAGATGTGCACATTAATTCTCATTTTTATTTGTAAAAAGGAAATTAAAAGGTGAGAGAATCCACCTCATGAGTTAGTTTCCTAAACCTAAGGGATGTTGAGATCCTCATGGAGGAAGCAGAGGCCTTTTCCTCCACATACCCCCTTAAGGTGTCTCTTGATCCTACTTTAGGGGATCATGGGAGAGATTTGCTCCTTAACATGGGTGATGACTAATCATCCACGAGAAAGCTATAAAAGCCTCTCATATGGAGAAGGAGGTAGGCTTTTGTTGGAGAGAGTTTGTAGTAAGCATTATGTGAAGGATTTCATCCCTAGATGGGAGAAACATTTTAGTTCATGTGAGAGCCTTGGTTCCTCTTAGTAAGGAAGGGAAAGGAATACCGGGATGGGAAAGAGCCACTTGAAGTAAGAGCATGCAATTGTACTTATGAAAGCTACATATCTTTGAAGGAGATAATAAAGCGACTCAAAGTTCCAATGAGTCCGGAGACGTAGTCAGGAGGCCTGACGAACTCCGTTAATAAATCTGGTTTGCATATCTTTTCATATGTGTTTTGTGAAATCTTCAATTAGTTGCATATTATAATTTGTTTTATTATGCCAATTTCTTTATGTTTATTAAGAAATTGAGAATTTGATTAAGAATCTGTTAATGGAAGGAAAGTAAGCTATCCATTTTCGTCCCCATTGTCGTTTCCACCTCATTTTCTTCACTATGCATTTGTGATTCGTCCAACGAGCTCCTTACAAACATCTTCTGCAAAATTTGCATTCGTGATTTGTCCAGTGGGCTCCTTATATTACTGGGCTACTTTGAATTTACAAGTAAGTGCACAATTTTGCACTATGGATTGGATTTTCAAATATGTGTAGCATTTTGTATGTGGAGAACAGAGTTAGATGTAGGGTTTTAACTTTCCACAACCAAATTGTTTGAAATTTGTAATGCATTATGCAACTAGTCTATGGAGGCAAAGTCTCGAATGACCCACACTAATGAACCAACAAAAAATCACACTTTCCAGATTGTACAACCTCACTGCCATTTTTCGCAATTTCCAAACCTTGAACGGTAGAATTATACAAATAATATGAAATGGGTCGTGTAAAAAATTAACACCAACCTTAGATGTTATTCCTATGGCATGTTATCTCTCCTTCTTTTCCTAATTATGTTTCATCTCAATGCCATCTTCGAATATTGATCTTGTTGTTTAGACTTCTCTTATCTCTTATGGTCATCTCTCCCTCTTTTTCATCGACTTTTTCCCATGTTACACTAGATCTTCTACAAACCCATCTACAAACAATGTCTAGAATTGGTATAATTGATCAAACAAGTGATTTCTTCATATTGTTAGCTTTTTTGTCTTTATGTTCTTTTAATTTATTTTATATGGATTCTTGGGTTATTTAACTAGCCCATATTAATACAACATTGCTTATTAAAGTTTATAGAGAGGAACAATGCAAATATTGTCACTATATTAAGAAATTTGTAAAAGCTATAATGAAATTTTGATGTAATATTACATTTTCAAATGAAAAGAATGATTTATTTTTACAATTCATCATAGGGTTCAATATCTCATAGCCCTTCAAAGTGAAATGGGACCCTACCATTGATTATATATATAATATATATCATTTTATATATATTACTATTATATATAAAATATTAATATATATTATACATACAATATTCTATACCATATTAATATATATATATATAATATTAACTATTATAAATATATATATAACTAATATATATTATTAATATTTGTGAACCCTAGTAGTCAATCTGTCCCATCATTTAATCCAAAGGTCGGTCAAGGTAAGGCCTCTAACTCGTAATGTCATATAACCCTCTTTAAACCCTTGATTATATCAGCAAACCCTAGCAGTCAATCTATCCCATCAATTAATCCAAAGGTCCGTCAGGGTAAAGTCTCGCGTAAGGTCTTTGACTCGTAATGTCATATAACCCTCTTTCGAGTACTTTGATATTTAATTTCGATGGTTGTGGAGATTTCTTCCGATCCATGTTCAGGTTTTTTGTTCATTTTCGCTCCTTTAAATCAGATCTGCCCCTGTTCCTTGGTGTTTTCCAAAAATGTTGTCTAACTTAGCTCTGTCTTCGATGGTTTCTCCCTCCACTAGCCCTCCTCATTGTTTGGTTGTTGAAGTTTCAGAAAAGGGCAGGCACCGGATTCCGACCAATGCTATGCTTAGTGGCGGCAAGCTCCCGTATAGGAATCTATGTTATAGAAATTCTTCAAGCCTGGCTCCTTGTTATATAATGGCGGAAGGTAGCAGTCACAGCCCTGTTGGAAGGACTAGCGGTATTGATGCATGCAATCAAAGAGTGGAGCAATTAGAAAAGTAGATAGCAAAGCTTCAGCGGAAACTAGAGGGGAAATGCAACAAAGAGGATTTGGGGTCAATGGAGAAGAGAATCGAGGATACCATTAACTGCAAGTTCTAAAATAACAATGACGAACTAATTGAGCAGATGTGAAGGCTCCTTGACGAATACCACGAAGCCACACGAGCTCAACGTGATGTCGAGAGGATCCCAACAACTTCGATAGGTTATGGACAGTCCCCTCGAGTTAACAGGGCTCCCTCAGGGCCAAAATAAATGGAGCTTGACTGAAGGAACCACGCGGCCCACCCACCATGGTCTCTTGATATTTTCAAGATAAATTTTATTTTTTCATTTTCTATTAGGTTTACTTGTCTGTTTTTATATTTTCATTTTCTATTACCTTAGGGGAGGGATTTTGTCCTATTTTCCAAGGCCCTTATGTTCAGTTTGTATAAGCATGTCTTTTGTAAGGGTTGTACTTAGAGGGACAGTAGAAGAATGGAATGATAATATCAGATTGACCTATTTTGCAAAGGGTATTCCATTCATCATTTTGTATAATTGGGATAAATGACATTTTAACTGATTTACCTAACTATCTGATTCGACTGACAACCTTTATGAAATTTATCGGTGTTATCGGATGAACTTATGTATAATGTAACTTTAACATGGTCAATTTTCACTATTTTGTTGTATGTGTTATTTTATGAATCCAATATTAACTTATTTTGATGTATTGTTCTTTTATGAATCCAATATTAACTTATTTTGTTGTATTGTTCTTTTCTGAATCCAATATTAACTTATTTTGTTGTATTGTTTTTTTTTTAATCCAATATTAACTTATTTTGTTGTATGTGTTCTTTTATGAATCCAATATTAACTTTAGAAGAAGGTTTTTGTGAATACTTGAATCCTATGAACCAGAGCATACCAATATGAATTGTGACTCAACATAATCTCATTCACAATAGACAACAGATAACAACATGAGAATATCTGCTCACATAGACAACACAATGGAAATAGATAACAGGAATAATATTCACATAAGGAAAGGAAATACAGACTACAAAATAACAACAGGAGAATCTATGCTCAGAAAAGTCTTTGCTTAACTTTGCAAATTTTTTACTACTCTTGAAATTGCTTAGTCAAATAGGTCTCGCTCTCATGGGTTCCAACCCCAATGAGAGAGATGATATCTAAGCGACTGCTTAACTATTTGCTTGAAAATAGGAATTTTATAACTACTTATTACATATGTCACAAAACTAAGTCTTCATAATCCTCAAAATGTTGAAAGACAAATTGATGCCACATTGAAGTGGGCTTTGGCATAACCTTCGTTTGAGAATCACTGACAGGTGTCCTCATTGGTGCAATTTGTACTTCATCCTCCCAAACTTTTAAATTGTCTTCCATTGCTCCACAAAGGAGACTTCATCATTAATCATCTCTGTTGACACAAATATTTTTGTTGTTAAAAATAAAAAAGAGATTTGGAGAAATAGAATTGTAGTAATGGGAATTATTCCTTTTACAATTTATTCCCATAGGAAAACGAAGAAAAGAAAAATGCATAGAAGAATAGGCACTAAGTTCCAAATGGAAAATATCTTATATGATTGTGGCAATAAAAGGAATTCGCTTGAAATAACTCACTCCATTGAATTATGGAGTGAGTTATTTTGCACCCGACGTCGTGGCCCGTGGTTTGCTCAGGGTTGGCTACAAAGTTGTTGGGTATCATTTAATGCCTAGGTTCCATCGTAAATGCATCATTGGAAATTGGAAAGGTTGGGCCATCAGTGGTGAGTCGTGGCTTGCAAGTTGCTGGCTATGTGTTGTTGGTTTCCAATTAATTCCCAGGTAGTAGGTACCATTAATTAATGCATGATTTGATTTGGAATGACTCCCCTCACTAAAGTCTGATCTTGAGGCCTTGACATCAATAGATTCTCATTCAATACAAAATTGGGAAAAAAAGAGTGGGAACTTGGAACAAGTTGGAAGTAGGAACTAGAAGTGGAAGTGGAATGCAGACACTAGGAATTGGAAGTGGAATGCAGACACTAGTCTCGACTCTCCAGAGAACCCTGGCACTGGAAATCTAGTTGTGACTCGTGAATTGTAAGAACGCTAGTATCAGGCTGCAACAGAGCACAAGATACTTGAGAGAACAATCCATTTTCCCGTCGCCCAGTGTTCCTTCACTGAACCTTGCAAGTTTAGTACATTAATAAATTCCTCTATTTTACGTCAGAATCTTGATAATGATAATAAAACTAATTATGCATCCAACACCATAACCACTCATCAAAGATTTTTTTAAATTCCTCGAATAAAATACCCCTCTAGTACTTGTACTCAGAGTACAAGGAATTAAGAATAAAAATCAATGTCAATCTAACAAGCACTGGATATGGGCGGGGCTACTCTGACTGAAGAAAAACGACGGTGAAGAAAACACGATCTGAGCTCCTCGACCCTCCTGACTGATGCCAGCCTCTGGCCAGATATCCCTCCTCCTCTGCGCTCGAGCCATCCCCCTACACGCTGCTCCCTCACCTCCTTGCACCTAGATCCTCCTTTCCACCGCCCTGGCTGCCCCTCGGACCCTCTCTTAGGGCGTGCTCTCTCTGCCCTCATGGCCTCGGGAGCTGAGAGCCTCCCTCCCGACCTTTCCAGCTTCTTAAATCTCGTTTCTGCTCAAGGAAATAAACCGCTCTCTTCCTCTCAGCAAAAATTCATGAAGAAGTTAAGCGAGATCCCCACTGTTGCTCTGCCGGTGGAGCTCCCATGCAAGACAACCCTGAATCTGTCGGAACGGGCCCTAATCGGCCAGTTCATGGGTCTATGGCCTTCACCTAAGACCACCAAAAGCTGGGTTCAGAAAAATTGGAGGACCCTGATCACCGAGGATGTAAAATCTTTCTTCCTGGGTAAAGGATACTTTGCATTCGTCTTCGAATGCAAGCAGGACCGCGAGCTTATCTTTAGAAGTGGACCCTAGTTCATGGGGCCGCAAGGTCTTTATATGAATAGATGGAACCTGAACTTTGACCCAACGCTGGATATCCCTTCTGTTGTTCTAGTTTGGGTGAGGCTCCCCCACCTTCCTCTTCACTGCTGGAACACAGAATCCCTAGAAGCAATCGGAAATACCCTAGGAAAATACATTGATAAAGCCGAGCGGAAAGATCAATACTCATGTGCTAGAATATGCCTCGAAGTTGATCTGGAACATGGCCTTCCGGAAGCAATAAATCTCACGGTAGCAGACTGGTGGCATATCCAAGAACTCGACTACGAGCAGATTCCATTCAAATGTAAGTTCTGCCATGAATACGGTCATTTCGCAAGATCATGCAAAAAGAAGCCTGTGGAAACAAAATCGAATGGGAAAAAAGAACAATGGACATCCATCCAAAAAAAAACAGAGCAGGCACGAAACCTAACTCAAAAAGCCTAAATCTACAGAAAATAGATCAGCAACAAAAAGATCCGTCATCCTCGAACAACATGAACAGTTACAAAGCCCTGGAGTCAGCCGAGATTCAGGAAAACCCTAAGGCTGAAGAAGAAGGAGAAATAAGCGAACAGCAAGAAACTCATGCAACTCAGTGGGTTCCGGACAATCCATCAATCTCCCCGACACAGAGTATCCCCAACCCCACCAGTTCCACCCAGATTAAAGAGACTCCTTCCTATGCTGAGATCACAAAAGCTAGAACCCCAATCTCCCCCTCCTCCCCAGAAGAACCCTTCGACAAATCCATCAAAAAATTGGGTCGAAAATCCACCAAAGGCCTAAGGGAAGAAGAAGCAGAGCGAGAGAAAGTTCAAGGATCCCAAGCAACAATAGACATGGTTTTCGGCAGAAATACAAGAACCAAGACAACAGGAAAGAAACATGGGGACCTTCTAGGAGGAACTCCCTCCTCCATCTACATCCCTGAATGATGAAGCTGGTCTCTTGGAATTGCAGAGGACTGGGTAATCCCTGCAAGATAGAAGCAGTCAAAGACCTACAAAGAATTGACATGCTTGACATTCTTCTACTCCAAGAGACCAAACTCGATGTCAACACAGTATTAGCCATCGAAAAAGATTATTGGAAGCATAATACAGGCTATGAAGTAAGCGCCCGAGGAGCATCCGGAGGATTGGCAACCTTATGGTCCTCTGAAAAATTCCAGCTCCATAATCAATTCGCCACGCAACATTGGATTTATACGGATCTAACCCATCTGCAGAGCAAGAAGCAGATTGCTCTCTTCAACATATATGTGCCAAATCTTCACTTGGAAAAAAAAGAATGCTGGAGTCTTCTAGAACATTTTCTGGAAGCATATAACCCACAGAACATAATCTTAGCTGGAGATATGAGCATCATCCTCTCCAAAGCGGAAAAGAGAGGCGGTCTCACTAGAAATGATTTTTTCAAACAACAGGTTGAAGCCATTATTCAAAATAGGGATCTTATCGATATCAAGCCGAAGAAAGGGAAGTATACTTGGTCCAATAAGCAGCTCGGTAAGGAGAATATCATGGCCAGGTTGGATAGATTCCTTGTCCACAATAATCTTCTGACCGATCCACAAATTATCTCCTCCAGCATTCTAGCCAATCTAGCATCTGATCATAAACCTATCCAACTCCAATTCAATGGCATCGAGAACCAGGGCCCTATTCCATTTAGGTTCAGTCCTCAGTGGCTGGATCATACAAGCTTCTGGCCCATTTTGGAAAAAGCGTGGAGAATCCCCATCACGGGCTCTCCATGCCATGTTTGGGAACAGAAATTGAAGAACACCAAGATAGCTCTAAAGAAATGGGCAAAATCGAATTGCCCTGCCCCTGCAGAACCCAGGAATATTGCCGTGGGAATTCTAGAAGATATTCAAAACAATATGGAAGACCAGCTCGTAGAAGCTAAAACGCTGAACGATTAAACCACTCAGCAAATCAAAGTATACCACACCTTCAGAAAGGAGGAGGAATACTAGCGCCTGAAGTTGAGAAGCATGTGGTTAAAGTCAGGAGACCAAAATACAAGATACTTCCACAAATAATTCAAGATAAGACAGTCAACCAATAATATCGATGAGATCACTCTTGAGGATGGCACGATCTGCAAAGGAAACGATAATATAAAAAAAATTGCTCATCTTCATTACTCCACGCTGTACGCTGATGATGGCAAGGTCGAAGTTCAAGAGGAGCACGCTCTGCTCGAGCACATCACTAATAGCATTACGCCAGAAAAGAACCATAGTATCATGGAACCATTCACCGAACAGGAAGTGGTCAATATTATTAATTCATTTGATTCAGATAAAGCCCTGGGCCCCGACGGCTTCTCCATACATTTTTATAAAGCTTGCTGGGAATATATTAAAAAGGATTTCATGAGAATGGTAAAGAATTTCCATTCAAAGGCTAAGATCGATGGAAGCACAAACAGTACCTTCCTGGCCCTCATACCAAAAGACACAAATCCAAGCACCTTTAGCATATTTAGACCTATTTCGTTATGCAACGCCTCCTACAAGATCATAGCCAAGATGTTATCAATATAGATGAAGCCCTTACTCAACAGCATGATCTCAGAGAACCAAGGCGGCTTTCTCAAAGGGAGACAAATTCTGGACAATATCATTCTCGTCCAAGAAGCTATTCACTCCAGCAAAGCAAGAAACGAAAAAGGTATGTTAATCAAGCTGGACATGGCCAATGCTTTTGACCGGGTTAAGCACTCCTTCCTGTTCAAAATTATGTCATGTTTTGGTTTCAATGAAACTTTCATCAGATGGATTGCAGCTTGTATCAGCAAACCCTAGATTGCTCCCTTAATTAATGGTCGTCCCTCCGTTTTCTTCCAAGCAACCCGTGGCATCAGGCAAGGCTGCCCTCTTTCCCCATTCCTGTACATTATTTTGGCTGACTCTATTAGCTAGAAATTAAACCATGAACTCCTCATAGGAACTCTCCCCGGCCTCTAATTGACCTCGGATTCCCATCCCCTAAATCACACGCTATTTGCAGATGACTCTTTATTCCTGGGTGGAGCATCATCCATTATAGCCCGCAATTTCAAGAAGAATATGACCATGTACTGCAAGGCCTCAGGTGGAAATATTAACTTATAGAAAAGTGCAGTCTACAGCTAGAAGATAAACAACTTAGTGGCTGCAAAAATTAGCAGAATTCTTGGCATCAAGGTACATAATCATTGGGATAAATTCATTTATCTGCGTCTCCCAATCACGTATGGAAACTCTAAAGCGGGAACCTGGGATGATACTATCAACAAAATTAAAAGAAGAATCAATCGTTGGGGAGGTCACTGGTTAAGTAAGGCTGGGAAGCTGATCCTTGTGAAATCAGTTATCTCTGCCACCCCTATATAATAGTTTTCTACTCTCCTAGCTCCAAAAGGAGTAGCGAATCAGATAAGTAAAATAATGAGAGATTTCTTATGGTCTGGAGGGAAAAACACTGGGAAAAAATTTCACTTAATAAATTGGGAGACAATTAAGAAGCCAAAAATTGCAGGAGGCCTACAAATTCGTGAGCCTCGCCATGCAAATTTGGCACTGGGTGGCAAGTTATTATGGCAGATTCTTTACAACAAGCGACACCGACTCAGTCAAGTGTTCAGGAAGAAATACTTATACGGAGCCAACCTAAGAAGTCTAGACCAAAGGCCCACCTCCAAAGGCTCAAACACTTGGACCTTATGCAAAGAGGCCTGGAACTTTTTTTCAAAAGAGTTATATTGGGTGTCAGGTAATGGCAAGGAAATTGATATCTTTAAAGACAGAATTATGGAAAAAGAAGCACTGCAGAATAACCAAGAGCTAAAAAATATTGTAGATTAGCTCTCCAATCACGGAATCATAACACTAAAAGACTTTAGTTCCTGGGATAGCCACGGAAACTGGAACAGCTGGAAAAAGGTTGTTGTCCCTGCAAATCTTGAGGCAGCCAAAGCCATTCTCATTGAGAACCTGAAAGGGTGCGCCCCTCTTCATATATTGGCTAGGGATGAGCATAGTTAGCGGCCAACAGGCTTGTACACGGTTGTCCTTGGATACAAATCCCTTCAACCGATAGATGATGATAGAAATAAGATATGAAATATGGTTTGGGATCCATTTGGACTCCCGAAAATCAACTTTTTTACCTGGACTCTAATCCACTGTAAAATCCTCACAGGGGATAATCTAAGTAAGAGAGGAATATATGGACCATTTTGGTGCCCCCTGTGCCAGAGCAACCTGGAAACAATTAACCATCTCTTTCTAGAATGTCCTTATTCTAACCATGTATGGAATTATCTGCTTCAGGATCTCAATTTCACCATGCCTATTTTTACTTCCATCACTCAGCTTTTTAAAGAATGGAACTCTAGCTATCCCACGCCCCTCTCCAAGGATAAAGTCTGGTATCATCTCTGGACCTCCATCCCAAAATACGCCTGCTGGAAAATCTGGAATGCAAGGAACCAGAAAATCTTCCAGGAAAAGCTTTGTAATCCCATTCATACTGCAAGCCAAGCTAAAGGCTTCTTGCTAGAATGCCTTATTAATTCTAAGTATAGCTCTGTATCAACCCTTAGCAAGCTAGAATTGAATTGGATAGGAACAGTTCGTCTGAAACCCAAGGCTGATCCCCAGCTGAGACACACTCCAGCTTGGCAAATCAGACTTAATAATAAAGAGTTCCATGAGTTGAGAACAATCCAGAATAAGGACAGTCTCCATTTCGACGGTGCCTCCAAGAACAATCCTAGCGCAGCAGGAGCAGGAGGAGTCTTGTGGAATAGAGATGGGAACATAAGACTGAGGTATAGGTGGGGCCTGGGCAAAAGCTCAAATAATATTGCAAAAGCATTAGCCCTGATGAAAGGCTGTCAGATTGCTAGAGAATATAATATTGAAAAGATTCAAGTGTTTGGAGATTCCTTAATCATCATTCGCGCCCTCAACAACAACACTAACAGTAATAATCTTCAATTCAGTCGCATTATTCAGAGAATTCGGAAAATCTCGAGCACCTTCACTCTATTCAAGGCGTACCATATTTTAAGAATCTTAAACAACGAGGCAGATATCGAAGCAAAGGTTGCTACCAGACAACAGCAAGGCATTCTCAAGCTGTCCAACATGGATATAGAAGCCCAGCATATTCCTTGAATTGGCATTATTTCTTCAGTAAACTTCCATTACTTGATTAAGGAAATGGCAGTTAGATTAAGCAAGGTTATTCGATTTACTTGAAAAACATCCATAATAAAGAGTATTATTCATCTTGTTGAAAGATGAACGCTCTCTAAAGAAAGATTCTGAAATTCTAGCTCGGACACAATGCTGAGCGATCTCAGGCAGATTAAGACCATCAAAGATATAGGAGGAGTCATTCTCACTCATCGCTGGATACAGTGGCAGCATATATTAGCAATTCGGCCCAACTCTATGAAGATTTAGAGCTTAACTATTGTTTACTTTTATTAGAACTCAGCATAACTGAAGCAGCAAATCCACTCCCCAGAAGGCAACATTCATCAGGAAAGTAAACTCATCACACTTGAAGACAGGCTGAGGACTTAACATTCTTGAGCTGGAGTTTAAAATTCTCAAATTTTCCATCATAGAGCATCATGGAGCAAACTCACTGGACAATCAGGCTTAAAGGTTATAAGTTTTTTCAATCTTTTCAATTCAGGGAGAGATTCATCTTAAAGTACAAGTGAAGGTCTTCATCGATATTCAAAATCAGCCATTCCACAAAGAGGATGGAATGTCTTCGGACATGCCAGTTCTTGTCATTGCAATCCTCCTATAGTACTGCGCTGAGATCAAATCTCTTATCAATTTGTGGAATGAAGATAGGCACCATCAATTCTATTCGTTTAGAAGTCATTCTCATCTAAAAAACTGAAGCAAGTATTAATCATTTCAATACTTGACAGACTCATTCTTTTCTTTGGTATTAGAATTCTCAGTAACATATTCATTTCATTAAAATGTAATAAGCTCTGTAAGATGCATTTGCAGATGTATGGCACATTGAAACCTAAATTCATAGAGACTCAGCCAATTGGGCAAACATCAATTGTACTACGCCAATTTGGTTCATAACCACGGCCATTTTTTTTTAATACAATATACGTTTTTGTTAAAAAAAAGTATTTGTATTCGAGTAGAGGAATTCAATTTTGTAGACAACTGTAGATAGTGGGTTCTTCGAAAAAAACCATGTCTACCCTTATTAATTTCAAGCCCTTACTTAATCTGAACCCCAAGTTGCTTGAGGTGGATCCATTATTTTGGCCATGGAAACCCATTGGAAACACCTTTCGCAGTCATGTTCATTGACAATGTGCTGCTTGCAGTGGTCAATGCTGCCACTGTTAATACTCCTCTTATTTCTAGGATCATGTAACAATGATAGGGATGCATAATTGTAGTTGGTTGAATTGTGGGGAAGCCTTAAATTAATGAATTTTTACTGCAACCGGGATTTGATTCTAGGTGTGCCCCTGTGTTCATCTGAATTTTACATTAAAATTATCAAAGCCACTAGCTCCGACCTCAGGATTTCAGTAACCTATAGGGCTATAAAAAAATGAGGGTGTTTTTCCTATCTTAAAAAAACATAAAAAAAGGGTCGTTAGCAATGACAAATTGTAAGAATACATATGCCTTCATAGATCCTTTTAAATCACACTGAAAATGTTACAATATCCTTCTCTATGTCATATTCCCTGAAAGGACGATAGGCCATAGTTATTATTCTAGACTGCAACCCCTCTATTTGGAGTTTTGATACCATATGAGTTTATATCCTCTATAATCTCCCTACCGAGAATGCCTCCAAAACCTCTGATTATTGTTCAACTTCAAATATTCAAAACTTCCCCACTCGCTTTAGCGATAATGAACAGTCAAATCTCTTTGAACAATGAAGAGTCGAATTGCTGAGTAAAATCTATAATTGCAAACTTCAGTTTACACAAAGGGTTACATATCAAACCCAGGTTCTAAGCCAATGGGTAATCGGTATCAAATATTTCATGTATATATTTCTGGAAATATAATTATCTCTCGTGTCTGTACAAATTTTTCCTGCAAGAATATGAAATTTGAGGTTTTTGTTTATTGAAAAAATGAATTCACATATAACACCATGTTTGAGATCAAGTTTGGAATAACTTATGAAATATGAAGACCGCTTTACTAACATATTAGAATGCATGGAATTATATCATCATATTGCACAAATCATATTCATTTAGAATTATTCATAGTATTGAGTGTTAAGTAATATATGTGGGTTGGGTTGCGGTCTAGTGGTAAATTATTGAAAATTTACCACAACTACACCTAAGTTTGATTCTTAACACATTGCATGTTATTGAGGCTGTACCTAAAAATCCATAAAAAAATACATTCCAAGGTTTCATTACCTCTCTCTGACCATAAAATTGTTTTTTAAAAGAAATGCGAAGATGGAGAGAGATTTAGATAAGAGGATAGCATAGAATTACTCATAGCAAGAAAAGCTACTTTAGAAGTAAAGGAAGATTCTATCAAAATATTACCCTAAAAATTCTAGATATATTAATGGATATAAGATTTGTGTATATTCCTTGGGCATTTAAATCTATTTCTAAAAATTCTAGATATATTAATGGATATAATATTTGTGTATATTCGTTGAGAATTTAAATCTATTTCTATAAGTAGTAAAACACTTTGGCCCTGCAATTCTAACGCTTTGGTTAAACTTCTTCCAACTTCTTCCTTATCATAATTTGTAGGATTACTTATTTCTTCCACTTCTCACTTTGCTACAAAGGATAAGAAGTAAAGCATGACTAGTTTCATAGTTTGCACATGAGCTGTTGGTTCAAGAAGAAAGCCTCTTTGAAAGCCAATTTGTAAAAAATGGATACTTCTATTGAAATATTGCATTATGAATTCTCAATATTCAAATGACTATAAGGCTAGTAACTATTTGTTGGGCTTGTGATTTGGTTTCTCAAATGTAGTGCAATATTATTTTATATTCTGTTAATTGTAATGTTGTGATTTCTCTGTTATTTTATTCTATAATATGTATGTTTGACTATTCAAATTTAAAGCACAGTACTAATTATATAATAAAGTCATTATGGTTCTCTAAGTAAATTAATCCTAAATTAATTTGCTAACTCTTAACTCTTAGATCAAAGAATCAATATTATGAGAACTATTTGAAAAGAAAGAACACATAAAATTTGAATATTTTAATGCCCCTCAAAGGTATTTCATTGATTACATATTCCTATAACAGCAACTATCCATCAAATAATTGCAAATCCAAAATTTTCATACTTCAAGCACAGAAAAGTCTATATTTAAACAGTTTTATAGCACCTTGTTGTAGTTAAGTGGATTGCATAGTTACCAGCGATACATGATATATAATAAACAAGCAAGTATATAGATAGGAACACAAGCTAAGTAATGGTAGCAGAGTCAACAAGTCTTCTATTACTCAGGACCAAGTACAATACAATACAATGTCTCGATGTTGCCTGTATTCGGCTCTCCAACCTATATATATATTTTACAGACGGTTACATAACAACTCGTCGGTTCACTAACCGACATGACTAACTAACTCGACATGTGGTGATCGACACGATGGTTCGACATGTTCTCCGAAGTGGTCGAACGAAGGACCTAGTTGGGCGGCCGACCCAGGCTCCTCCAACATCTCCCCCATGAACAAGACCTTTATTCATCCTGAAGAAATCAGAAAATAACTGTAGCTAGATGAACAGATGAACTTCACTGTGGTTTGTCTCGTAACTAAGTGTATACAATTGATGACTCTGAGCTGGTACCAACTACTCCCTTGGCTGGAAATGGGTCATCAAGTCTGGAAACGTGTCCATGCATGTAGAAGAAGCTGACAGCATGGTCTGGTACTAAACAACATTTGACGACTGCTGCAAGCCTAACGTTGACGACCGCAGTAGCGCATGTTGTCTTAGAGAAGAAAGCATCCAAGAAAACAATTACTGGAACTGCTAATCTTCCTACGTCCGCTCCAACTTGCATACCAATCAGTTATTGAAATTAGAGCGATCGAAACGTGATTGGTGCCAAGGAACATAATGACAAATCCTGGTCTTGGGACTTTGAAAGTGCTCGAAATTCTCATATATCATGGTGTGGTGAGGATTTGTCAGGGATCCGATGTCGAAATGCTCGTATATCACAAGGATAACTGGGGAGCGATCATAAGACTCAAGCGTTTCTGATAAAACAACAAAGGACAGAGGACAGAGGTAGTAAAGAAAAATGCCATGGCTTTCCTGAAGATTTCAGTTTGCTACGATATGGGGCATGGTTAGCCTATATATAGTGATTGGACAGTGAGTTGATGGATTGAATGGGATGGGACGGATGGGGAATGATAATTACCACAGTATGACAGTATGGCATGATGGTGGTCATAGATATCATTTGTAGTGACTGTAAATTTTACTAGAGTAATCGTACATGTATCACTCCAATCGATTCCTTGAAAATGGTTTTTACGTTGGCATGGCGGTGATCCTGACGGCGCTAATGGTAAATGATGGATTGTATCACTCGTGTGAAGAAAATAATCTCATCATGCTTCAGTCGACATTATGTCTTGTCACGAACAATTGATTAGTGATGATGATAATTTAGTCGACGTATTGTTGGTTATATTTGTGTCGGTTTGGTTGAGCATATTTGTTTTAGCATTCTCTTTGTCAGTTTGTTCCACTTTGTCTATAATTAACTTCTTTCTTTTTCTCCCCCAATTCATTTATCTCATGTTCTGTTATCATTTATCCATGCTCATTATCGTGCTATGCAGGCATCACCAGCAACAGAACCAATTTTGTAGTTAAGTGGATTGCATAGTTACCAGCGATACATGATATATAATAAACAAGCAAGTATATAGATAGGAACACAAGATAAGTAATGGTAGCAGATTCAACAAGTCTTCTACTAATTGTATCACTCGTGTGAAGAAAATAATCTCATCATGCTTCAGTCGACATTATGTCTTGTCACGAACAATTGATTAGTGATGATGATAATTTAGTCGACGTATTGTTGGTTATATTTGTGTCGGTTTGGTCGAGCATATTTGTTTTAGCATTCTCTTTGTCAGTTTGTTCCACTTTGTCTATAATTAACTTCTTTCTTTTTCTCCCCCAATTCATTTATCTCATGTTCTGTTATCATTTATCCATGCTCATTATCGTGCTATGCAGGCATCACCAGCAACAGAACCAATTTTGTAGTTAAGTGGATTGCATAGTTACCAGCGATACATGATATATAATAAACAAGCAAGTATATAGATAGGAACACAAGATAAGTAATGGTAGCAGATTCAACAAGTCTTCTACTACTCAGGACCAAGTACAATACAATACAATGTCTCGATGCCTCCTATATTCGGCTCTCCAACCTATATATATAGTTTACAGACGGTTACATAACGACCCGTCGGTTCACTAACCGACGTGACTAAATGACTCTACATGTGGTGGTCGACACGACGGTTCGACATGTTCTCCGAAGTGGTCGATCGGAAGACCCAGTTGGGTGGTCGGCCTAAGCTCATCCAACACACCTTCTTGTATTGTTATAAAACTCTTTGGAAGGTGACAATATATATGCTTTTGCATGCCTTTCAAATTAATCCAAAAGTCTCTATGACTTTGAGTTTCTCTATGTGGATGTGTGAGAAGGGGAATATAAAAATATGCACCCTAGTTAACTCTAGAGGCAGAGTATAAAAACACTCATTAGAGGAAATTTCAATTTAAAATGGGCCTTCCAAAAATAATATAAATTCCATGTCATCATGTGTTAGCCAATCAAAATGCTTTAAAATTCAACAAGGGAGCACCTAAAAAAATTGGAGGGAAAAAATAAAAACTACTTTTTTTATCGTATTTTCAACTTATCTCCTTGTAGGTTTACTCAAATTTCAAACGGGAGGACTCGTTGGATGCATAATTAAATTATGCATCCAACGAGTGCCCATGTTGCATACTTTTAACAACATCCACACCATGAAAAATCAAAAATACATTAAAAAACGTGTTTTCTCTCACTGTAAACACATTTTTTAATGTATTTTTGATTTTTCATGGTGTGGCTGTTGTTAAAAGTATGCAACATGGGTACTCATTGGATTCCTAATTTAATTATGCATCCAACGAGTCCTCCCGCTTGAAATTTGAGTAAACCTACAAGGAGATAAGTTGAAAATACGATCCAAAAAAGTAGTTTTTTACTCTCTCTCTCTACTATTATTTTATTATTTTCCTTAGGAGGCCCATTTTTTACCCAAATTTCCTTTAATGAAGATCATCATAGTGCTCCAAGATCCTCAAGCCAATAATTGTATTTTCAAAAATTCGCACTTTCAGCAAAATTAAAACGTGACTGTTGATTTGACAAGATCGAACGCTCAATATTAAAGCCGACTTTTTTCAAAAGAAATCAAATTTGGAAAGTCAGGATCGGAATGGCGGAGTCAGGATACTATATTTTTAAAATAAAGTGATCAATTTTTTGCCCGATTCCTGACTTCCGCAGTCGGCATCGGGAAGTCGGAGTCATAAAATTTAGTAAAGAAAATCGACATTTCCGATTACGACTGAGAAATTTTTATTTTTATTTCAAAGGAAAAGATATGTCGGGATTTGAAATAAAGGTAAATTTTGTATTTATTATGGGTGACGCATCAAGTTTTCGCGGGCATTGTTTAGCCACCATCGTATTTACTCGGCAACCAAAATATTCGCAGTAGTTATGAAATAGAATTTTCGAGGGGTTGGGTTCCAGTTCCCCTGCATCAACAAGAAAGCTCTGGTGCGGCAATCGAAGCTCGGGTGACAGTTACACACAACGGTCCAGACTCCAGTTGCATGCTACCACACAGGTTCCCATTCTAGGCTCGGTCTACTCCAAAGTCCACGCAGGTTCCGGGCTATTGAACTCTTATATAAACGAATCTTTGAGACGGGGTTAATTCTTATTTTCGCTGCAACTTTATATATTAATTTTTTTATAAACATGATGAACATATTTTGCATAAAATTTCAACACTAATCCGTGTAGCTCAGAATGTAATTTTCTTAAAGTTCTTCTCCTATACGCCATTGTGTTTCCCACATTCTTGAAAAGTGCCTGAAGTAGAGTAGTTTTTTTTTTGTAAGTAAGGAAATTTTGTATTATATAAATGGATCAAATTACATCTGAACAAAACATACCAAAGCTCTATTGTTCTTGGCTCTCTGACATTAAACATGAGATTTTATCATAACACTGTCTAACCAGAACACTAAACCAAAATTACACATATTGTTGAGTCCATACCAATACTCCTTACAGACCAATCATATAATCTAAACTACAGGACATGATCCAAACACTAGTACTTCTGATATTTCCAGTCATAAAACATCTAACTAATCAAAATAACAGTTGACACTAATATTTTTGGTGCTAAAGTGAAGAAGAGATTTGGATAAACATAATTAAAATAATATGAGATGTGCTTTACATTGTTTTCTCACATGAAAATGAAGAAATGACGAATACTCAGAAGAATAAATGCAAATTTTCAAATGGAAGATATTTCATGGAATTAGGATAATAAAAAGTTTTTTTTTTAAATCAGTAAAAGGGCGGTTTTTGTAAGAGGTTTGTGGATCAATGGTTCATATCAAAGCAACGACGAGATCGACGGTGGATACAGTTTTCGCTGGAGAAAGAAGCGAGGGATTTAACAAATAATAAAGTTACTGAAATGACCGTTAACTTAATGTTAAAGCAAGAAAGAGATCAACGGTCACCCATCAATCGACAAGAAGATCAACAGATCACAAGGATTTCACATCACCAACTTGTGCGAACAAAGGAAATGGTGGGTGGTTGCGAAATCTAAACCCACCTGCCACGTGTCGATACAGTGCCATTGCGCTAGTTGAAAATGAAGTAAAGGAAACCACCTTCTAGGGTTGCGAAACCGCTTTGGGGGGTTATAAAAGACAAAGTGCATGAGATAAATGACACTTGTCATTTGGCGTTGAATAGTTTGGACGTGTCATGTGTGGTAGGAACACGACAGATCAAACCTCTTGTCCAGCTCATGTATTTCCAGGTAGGCTTTCAAGACTCTTACAGATATTTCAGACACTTATTTCAATGGAAAATCAAAGTGAAGTGGGGGTTCAAAGTGGGGAATGTGCAAAATTAGAGGAAGTTCTTGAAGACAGGGATGGGGATGTGTTTGACACGATTATGACCAGAAACACAATTAATGAGATTAAAAACAGGTTGGGATATTTACAAAATCAGTCTATAAATGTACATAACAATCATAAGTTTCATTTTATTCACTTTAGGCCAGAACAAACCCTAGGTTTCCCGGACTTTGTTTCCTGGTGTGCCCAAAATTATTCCCAAGCTGAAAGAGTCGCCATGGATTCAAAGAGAATGAAAATCATGTGTCCAATCAATTCCTCAGCGATTAAGAAATCTTTAGAAATACCTTCATCCTTTTCCCTAAACCTTGAATAATTTGCCAAGGAAAAATTGATTGACCTGTACAGACAATCAATTTTACCTGCCAAGTAGGCTTGTTTAAATTCCACCCCTAAAGTTAAACAAGCCTTTTTGTCAAAACGTATCAAACCCGACATTTCAATTGATAATACACCTTTTCCATTAGATATTACCTTCTTTGATGAAAATTCACAACTAGTCCTTTCATTAATCAGTCAATTTCTAGGGTTAGATAATGACCAAGTTGTCACTGAAGTCAAATTGAGTCTATTATTTAGGTTGAGTTCATATTCACCCGAGATTGAGTCTAGTCAGTATCTATGTCTTAAATTTGATGAATTCCTGGCTGAGAATATCCATTCTCAATTGGTAAATTTCCACACTACGAAGCACTTTAGGTTCCAATCATACTTGATGAAGATGTTTTTATTTTCAAGTGAAGAAAGTCTACATTTTCCATAAGCAGTTTTTTTCAGCTGAAAATTAAAACAATATGTTCAATTCTATGAATCTTGTGATGTTAGAGATATATAGAGTAATTTTTTAAGAAAGATTTCCTAGAGTTTTTCCAGAGATGAAAGACTTGTTGCAATTTAGCCTAGAGAAAGTTGTAAGTGATTGGTTCCTGTTGAAAAAACATATTGTTATTAGGCTCTATGGTTTTATCAAAGAACCATATATTTTACCCGCCTTTTTGACACTGGGGACCTTTGCTTTAGAGTTCATCAGAAAAAAACTCACTGTTGAGAATGAACATTTTATGAGTTTCAAGAAAGCCTCTGATATAAAGTTTCCTTTGAAGGTTGGTCCTTTCATTATAAAGAATAGAAATGCTCTTCCAGTTGTAGAGAAGATGTTGCAGATGATGAATTTCAAGAAGGCTTCAGCTATTAACTATGATCCACACCACATCATATCACAAAGAAGGAAACAAAATAAAAGTAAAGCCTTTGATCACCAAGAGGTTGAAGGATTAGATAGGAAAGCAAATTTTCCACAATATGAATCTGATACAGAACTCTCTGATAATTCACAATCAAACATTGAATAGTTTATTAGATACAGAACTCTCTGATAATTTCAGTTGAACAGTTTGTTAGATGTTCCTTATTAAGTTGGGTGGCATGGCATTGTTAGACCTCACTTTCTTTAAGTGTATGCAGGGAAATATGTAATGTATGACTCATATCTAGTAATATTTTATTTAGCAATTTTTTTAATGAAACGTTGAGTTAATTTATTGTTATCAATTGAAGTGTAATTTTTTTAATTAAATCCCTTCATGCTAGAAGGGTGGTATGAATATATACCCTTCAACTTGAAATTAAGGTCATCCCTTCATATTTGATCCCTGATACCTATTCCAAAAATTTATATAACTTAAATCCATATGTTTATATTGAAATGGTACCATTAATATCCTTAATATTCATTTATACAATCTTTAAACTAATTTTAAAAATCAAATATGTCATGTGTCACAATCTGATCGTTCCACGTCTCACCCTTGGAAATTAGATATCGACATTTTAAAAACAAAATTTATAGAAATGTTGCTTCAAATAAATGGTTGGCAAGTCGATTTTTTGTCAAATAAAGAGAGGTCGCTCTTTCCTCAGGTTGTTCTATTTTGGGGTGTTGGAAGTAGATGTTGAGGAGAAAGAGCATCCGCTCCTTCCTCCTATGATTTGTTTAGGAGTGGGGAAAGTAGATATCGGCACTCTAAACACAAATTTCATAGGAACATTGCTTTGCACAGTTTGCTGGAAAGTGGAAATATTCTCAGATAAAGAGCGGTTGCTCTTTCTTCAATTTGTTCTATTTTTAAAATTCCCTCATAAATAAAGGGGCGGTCGGCCCTTCTTCTACCCAATATCCTTTTCATAATAGTTCTAGACTCCAAGAAGGGTCGGTCGATCCTTCTTGTGTTTGCCATTCTGGATATAGGTGAATTGTTGGATATGGGTGTTCACAATTATCTTCTAAACGAAGGGGTGACCGATCCTTCTTGTCGGAAAACGGAATTCGGGACAAACATTTTTTATATGTTATAGCTTAGTTGATGTCCGGATCCCTACTATTTACAACGGAATTCGGAAGTCGGGAATTGTCGACCTAACCTTCATAGATTAAATATTTTTACATTTCTCTCGTAAATGAAAGGTCGGTCGACCCTTCTTGTGCTCAGTATTCTTCCAGTGTTCACCATTCTGGATATACATGAATTGACAGCCTTGCCTTCATAGGTTGAGTATTTTTACAATTCCCTCATAAATGAAGGGGCGGTCGACCCTTCTTCTTCACAATATTCTTTTCATAATAGTTCTAGACTTCAAGAAGGGTTGGTCGATCCTTCTTGTGTTCGCCATTCTGGATATAGGGAATTGCTGGATATATGTGTTCACAATTATCTACTAAATGAAGGGGCAACCGATCCTTCTTGTCGAAAAATGGAATTCGAGACAAACATTTTTTATATGTCATAACTTAGCTGATGTCCAGATCCCTATTATTTACAGCGGAAGTCGGAAGTCAGGAATTGTCAGCCTAGACTTTGTAGTTTAAATATTTTTACATTTCTCTCGTAAAAGAAGGGTTAATCGACCCTTCTTGTGATTAGTATTCTTCAAGTGTTCACCATTTTGGATATACATGAATTGATGGCCTAGCCTTCGTAGGTTGAATATTTTTACAATTCCCTCATAAATGAAGGGGCGGCCGACCCTTCTTCTGCCCAGTATTCTTTTCCTAATAGTTCTAAACTGCAAGAAAGGTCGGTCGATCCTTCTTGTGTTAACCATTCAAGATATAGGGAATTTTTGGATATAGGTGTTCACAATTATCTACTAAATGAAGGGGCGGCCGATCCTTCTTGTCGGAAAACGGAAGTCAGGACAAACATTTTTTATATGTTATAACTTAGCTAATGTCCAGATCCCTATTAACGGAAGTTGGAAGTCGGGAATTGTCAGGATAGACTTCGTAGATTAAATATTTTTACATTTCTCTCTTAAATGAAGGGCCAGTTGACCCTTCTTGTGCTAAGTATTATTCCAGTGTTCACCATTTTGGATATACATGAATTGACGACCTAGCCTTCGTAGGTTGAATATTTTTACAATTCCCTCATAAATGAAGGGGCGACCGACCCTTATTCTACCCAGTATTCATTTCATAATAGTTCTAGACTGCAAGAAGGGTCAATCGATCCTTCTTATGTTCGTCATTCTGGATATAGGGAATTCCTGGATATAGGTGTTCACAATTGTCTAAACGAAGGGGCAGCCAATCCTTCTTATCGGAAAACGAAATTCGGGACAAACATTTTTTATATGTTATAACTTAGTTGATGTCTGGATCCCTACTATTTACAACGGAAGTCGGAAGTCAAGAATTGTCGGCCTAGACTTCATAGATTAAATATTTTTACATTTCTATCGTAAATGAAGGGTCGGTCAACCCTTCTTGTGCTCAATATTCTTCCAATGTTCACCATTTTGTATATACATGAATTAACGGCCTAACTTTCGTAGGTTCAATATTTTTACAATTCCCTCATAAATGATGGGGCGCCCGACCCTTCTTCTGCCCAGTATTCATTTCATCATAGTTCTAGATTTCAAGAAGGGTTGGTCGATCCTTCTTGTGTTCGCCATTTTGGATATAGGGAATTTATGGATATAGGTATTCACAATTATCCACTAAACGAATAGGTGACCGATCCTTCTTGTCGGAAAACAGAAGTCGGGACAAACATTTTTTACATGTTAACTTAGCTGATGTCTGGATCCCTACTATTTATAGCGGAAGTCGGAAGTCGGGAATTGTCGGCCTAGCCTTCATAGATTAAATATTTTTACATTTCTCTCGTAAATGAAGGGTCGATTTGCTCAATATTCTTCCAGTGTTCACCATTTTGGATATACATGAATTGACGGTCTAGCCTTCGTAGGTTGAATATTTTTACAATTCCCTCATAAATGAAGGGGCGTACAACCCTTCTTCTACCCAATATTATTTTCATAATAGTTCTAGACTGCAAGAAGGGTCGGTCAATCCTTCTTGTGTTCACCATTCTGGATATAGGGAATTGTTGGATATAGGTGTTCACAATTATCTACTAAACGAGGGGGTAGCCAATCCTTCTTGCCTGAAAATGGAAGTCGGGACAATCATTTGTATATGTTATAACTTAGCCGATGTCTAGATACCTACTATTTACAGCAGAAATCGGAAGTCAGGAATTGTTGGCTTAACCTTCATAGATTAAATATTTTTACATTTCTCTCGTAAATGAAGGGTCGAGCGAACCTTCTTGTGCTCAGTATTCTTCTAGTGTTCACCATTTTGGATATACATGAATTGACAACCTAGTTCTATTGTTCATAAATTTCGTAGGACTTTGCATGAAACAAATGGCTGAAAAGTGAAAATTTTCTCTGAGAAAGAGAGGCCATTCTTTCCTCATGTTCTTCTATTTTGGGCTAATGAAAGTATATGTTGGGGATAAGGAGCCTCTGCTCCGTCCTCTAGGGTTTTTTTTAAGGGGTGAGGAAAGAAGATAGTACCTTAATCACAGATTTGATAGGAACTTTGCTTTAAATAGTTTGTTGGCAAGTGGAAATATTCTCAGAGAAAGAGCGACCGCTCTTTCTTCAAGTTGTTCTATTTTGGGGTTTTGAAAGAATTTGGTGAGGAGAAAGAGTGTTCGTTCCTTTATCTAGGCGTTTTTTTAAGGGGTGGGGAGAGTAGATATCGGTACATTAAACATAAATTTTGTAGGACTTTGTTTGAAACAGTTTGCTGGAAAGTGGAAATTTTTCTCAGAGAAAGCGAGGCCTCTCTTTCCTCATGTTCTTCTATTTTGGGCTAATGAAAGTATATGTTGGGGAGAAAGAGCATCCACTCCTTCCTCCAAGTGTTCTTTTTAAGGTGTGAGGAAACTAGATAGTACCTTAATCACAAATTCGATATGAACTTTGATTTAAACAAGTTTTCTGGCAAGTGGAAATTTTCTTAGAAAAAGAGGCGACCGCTCCTTCCTCAATATGTGCTATTTTGGGGTGTTGAAAATAGATACTGAGGAGAAAGAGCGTCCGCTACTTCTTCTCGGGGTTCTATTTTGGGGTGGGGAATGTAGATATCAGAATTTTGACAACAAAATTCATAGTAATTTTACTTCAAAGAGTTTGCTGGCGACCAACAAATTTCTCAGAGAAAGATAGAACGCTCTTTCATCAAATTGTTCTATGTTGGGGTGTTGGAAGTAGATGTTGAGGAGAAAGAGAGTCTGCTCCTTCCCTCAAGGGTTATTTTTTAAAGTGGAAAAAGTATACATCAACATTTTAAACATAATTTGCATACGAACTTTGCTTCAAATTCGTAAGATATCGGCACCCTAAGCACAAATTTCGTAGGATTTTTCCCTTAAACAATTTGCTTAAAAGTGGAAATTTTCTCAAAGAAAGAACGACCACTCTTAACTCAAGTTGTTCTATTTTGGGGTGTTGGAAATAGATGTTGAGCATAAAGGAAACCAACAACAAAGCATAATGGTTAGCACTCTATTATTCCATGGAAATTATCTCAACTATCAACATTAACACACTCAAGGTTTTTGGAGACTCCAAACACGTCATCTAAAAAATGAGGAAAGGGACACCTAAAGTTAATTCCAAATGTAATATAATGCATAGGAGGATCAATCAGATAAACTCCTCCCTCAAGGTACTCTATTTCCACATACTCAAGGCAAACAACAAGCAAGTTGATGAAGAAGCCAAACAAAGTGTCAATCTCCCCATTGGAATTATAAACTTTATGGCCACACGTGTGCATGTCCCTTCGTAGGCAGTATCCATGCTCCTACATCTAATGAGGCTTTTGTTCCCTTTTTAAGCGATGCACGTCCCTTCATCGACATTATCCACACTCCTACATTTAATGAGGCTCTTGTTCCTTTTTTAAATGGCCTTAATGCTAGAAGTATGTCGAACCCTCCAAGCAATTCAGACCTCTCTGTGAACCTTTTTCCTCCTGGGTTTCTTTACGGCTTTTAAAACCTCTCCTTCATTGTTCGGCAGGACATTTTAGCCCATCCACTCAGCTCGGAGTCCAGTCCTTCAGCTTTTTTGGTTTCTTTGTCAGGGTAATAGGACGGCTCGGCCCCTTCATAGACCTTTTCTCTCGGTTCAATGGCGGGCCTTGCATACAGAATGGAGTTCCTAAAGTCCAGTGTGGAAGACTTCAAACAACACCTGCGAAATGTTTATGAGGCAGTCTTCTTGGGGATCAAAGCGCACAAAGAGTCAGTCGACAACATGAGTTATATCTCTCAATAGTTAACTTGCCAGGACTCGATAATTGATGATTAGGAACGCAATTTGATTAAATTGATGGGGACAGTG
The DNA here is from genome assembly GCA_027924585.1 of Larix kaempferi. Taxonomy (NCBI): domain Eukaryota; kingdom Viridiplantae; phylum Streptophyta; class Pinopsida; order Pinales; family Pinaceae; genus Larix; species Larix kaempferi. The sequence continues at coordinate 11,073,487 of BSBM01000722.1, read as the reverse complement.
GATATTATAAAAGAGAAAATTATTAAGATGGCTGAGATGTCACAATGCAGCCACTTCCAAGAATCCCCCTCCGTGGACATGAAAATTGCTGAGGAAACCTATGTTCAACAACAGAATTATGGTTAGAAGAGCTCCCTCCTTCGATGAGTTCGTACCTCCTTTTTTGAAAGTTTGAATGTTTTTTTGCATCTTGTTAAATTTCTAGTTTGTAAGGGTTTATCCCTCCCTTGTAGTTACAAATACTAGGCAGCGAATCAGAAACTATTACAGAGCCAGATTGGGCATTTACTTAATCTCCACTGTGAAATCTATTTATGCTCTTAGGCTCTCCTTTTTGTAATGAATGGTTGTGCATAGCCTTTTGAATACCAACCTAATTACCATGTTTCTGTTAAAAAAAAAGTAGGTCGATTGTTGAGTTTTGGTAATTTTGAATAACAAAATGATTTATGTGAAGATGTAAATCATTTAAAGAGCGTTAACCCCGACGAGGAGCACGGCGACAGTACGAAAAGTAAGGGTTGATCTTTTTATATGTATGGACCCTTTTAGAAAAATATTTTTATCTCAGAAAGAGCGGCCGATCCTTTCTCAAGGGTTTCCATTTTGGGGTTGGGAAAGTAGATGGTCAGAAGAAAGAGCCTCAAAGCTTGTGCACTCCATTCAGACATGTGCGTGTTAGACGGCTAAGGACGCATATCCTTTATTGATACCACCTAATATATTTCATAATTCAAATACATAAAACAAATTCATGTATAATATTTAAATCTTACTAATAATATATTATCTCGATAAATATTTCCAACCTCTATGGTCCAAGGGATCCTTTTAAGAAGGAACAATTGCTCCTTCCTCAAAGAATTAGCCACTCATTCATCCATCATCGCTTTGAGCACCTTCCAATGAAAACAATAGATTACCTTTTGAGCATTCAGAGGAACCTCCTTATCTCATGGATTTATTCTAAGCAACAATTACATTGTATCCAATTAGGAAGGATCTTCCGCTCCTTCTGAAACTGATTCCTTCTCAAAAGACAATAGCATGGTAAGTCTACATGAGATTGTTGCGTTTTCTTCATAGTGAGGAACATTTTCTAATTTATCGTCTTATGGAGAATGATAGCATACAATAATTTTATTAAACTATAGAGCATTGACTTATTTGATAATATATACTAGTGAAAAAAATTATTCTTTGTTTAAAATAAATATTATTTTTAATGTGCTCTTGTTATTTTATATTTCATAAATCGCTTATGAAATGGATTTTGGTTCTCAACAATGTGTCCTGTTATTTTATATTTTAGAAATCGCTTATGAAATGGATTTTGGTTCTCAATAATGTGTGGACCTCCTTTTGAATGGAATGAAAGTTGTCGAAGGAATCTCTTTTCCAGAAAGAAAATATTGCATAATATCAGCATTCATGATGGATGTATCATTGTAAACGTTACTAAGACTTTAAATGTAGGTCTTCAATTTCCCTATCCATCAGAAGGTGCAGATACATTGTCAGAGGCAGTTGGTGGTTATATTCAATGGCCTGCATCTGAGATCGTTAGCCACATTGGATATGCTCTTCCCAAGAATGAGGTGAATGATATACTAGCTTCTACTTCAACGAGTGTAGAACATATCATAACAATTGAGAATAAATCTTCTTTTATTATGAGAAAAGTTAAGTTGTTACATAAGTGTTCAAAATGCAAGGATTGCATTTCCATAGGTTATGTAACAAATGTGAGTGGGACTAATTTTGTTGGGGGAACGTTTTTGGGTGACTTCTCCTTTGGTATTCTGGTGGATGAAGTGGTGTTTTCTTGTATGGCATGTTGTCCAGGGTTAAGAAGTGGAGGTTTTGTTGTATGGACGATTAAAATAATCATAGATTTTAATACAGAAACGTTGCTTTCTGTTGAAAGCAATTTCAACAATAATCAATCTGAAACTACTTTGAAAGTATTAAGACAAAATCATAGTATCAAGTTTGTGGGAGAGAAAGTTAATTTGATACATCGATGTTCTTTAAATCCACATTATGTTGCTCAGGGACTAGTGTCAAGTGTTTTTGAAGGAGACATTGTACAATTCAAACCATTAGATGTTGGTGAGTTTGGTTTTTTAGTTCATAAAGTCTTATGCAATTGTGAGGATTGTGGTGTATTTGAAGGCTCTCTTGTAAGATGGTCTGTAAATAATTTGCTTGACCTCAATGATGTTCATTTTGGATGTTATACTAAAAAAGAACACAAACGCAGACACGGTCAACATTTGGAATATTTTTTAAGAATGTTCTTTACAGATGGTCCTTCCAAGTACTCCCCATTGTGAATATATAGTTGTTAAAGGTAATGGAACAAGGCCATACAATTCCGTAAAGCGACAAGCTGGAACTAAAATTTATGAAAGAAAGTCAAGCTCAGTATCGTATAGGCTTGGAATTGATCAAGTTGCATTCCTTTAAAAAATTGTCAATGAAAATTGTTGCTCAAATCTTTGTATATCAAAAATTTCACTTCGATCGATAGTTGAATGTGTGAATAAATTTCATAGTATGAATGGAAATTCAAGAAGACAGTATGTTATAAATTCTATGGGATCAAATGCTCCCGTGGCCAAAGAAGGAGATGACAAAAAATAAGCATGTGTACAATGATATTAGACACAATAGATGTTTGTCAAAATGCATGGTATAAATTCCATGGGATAAGAAGGAGCACTTTCTACAATTTTAAAAGCATGTTCTTGAATGGTGTTGTGAGAGTTATGCATGCTAACAGTGGCTTGGAAAAATCTAGGGCGAACAACGTTGCATTGGTAGCTACTATTAATAAAATTGTAGAAGAGAATTCAAACAAATCTCCACATATTACACGATTAATCAATGAAGATGGAACATGGACAACCTTGAAATTATTGCCATCTAATATTTCCCATGGTTTGTTGCGAAAAATGGCAAATGAAGAAATCAAAAGTATTGGTTTGCCTCTAGTATCACAATCCTCCTTTAGCAAGGTGATGAGAGAAGATTTTCAAGATGTTAAAATTTCAAAATCAAACTCCTTTGCAAGGTGTAATGAGTGCATTACAATACAGGATAGGCTTAAGGGGACCACTGATCCAGCTGAGGTGGAAAGGTTGCGAGGACATCAGGCAGCTCAAAATAAATATATTGCAAGTTGTCACCAAGTATATTATTCTCACAGATTAGCTTCACAAAAAAATCCAAAGACTTTTATGAGTATTGTTCATGACAAAATGGATAAGTCAAAGACTTCCATTCCAAGGATGGGTAAGAAGGAAAAAGATTTTAGTAATGTTATGAATCTTCCCATATCATTGACTAGAATGTTGACTCATGGGCACAAGACTGGGGGTTTTGGCCATTTCAGCCTCTCATTTTTAGAGATGGGATCGAATTTCACCGTCACATCCCTAACTAAATGCTTGAAGAGTCATGAAGAACTAGTGGTTGATAAATATGGTGATTTGCTCTACAAAGGCGGAACATCTAAGCACCAATTGCATGATGCTCTATTGCAATCAGAGTCATATGAAAAGTGTGTGATATACATACAAGATGTAATGCAACAAGATATATTGTGTGTTGATGGTACTAATCAATGCATGCCAAATAGAAAACTACCACCCATATTGTTGTTGCAAATGGACAATTGTTCAGGCGATAACAAAAACAACTTTGTATTTGCATTTTTATCTCTTTTAACAGCAAGGAGAGTGTTCAAGATAGTTGAAGTTGGATTCCTCCCGATTGAACACACCCATGAAGACATAGATGGAACTTATGGAAGGTTATCAGTAAATCTAATGCGCAAGGATATATTTTCACTCTTGGAAATTATGGATACGTATAGGACATATGAATATTAAAATTTCTATGTCCCTTATCTAATTGATGAACTTTATGATTTTAAGAGTTTTGTGAAACCCCACCTTTTGGATGGAAATGCCAAAATCACCGGTATAAAAAAATGACAGTTTTTTTAAATTTTAGCTCATAGATAACATTCTAGTCATGCAATGAGGGCATCACTTCGGGATGAAGCTTGGTCCTCTCCTATTCATCTGTGGCGGTCATTACCAGATGGTAGCGCAGACTTGCCGGTGGGGCAGCCTAGGTTATTAAATCTGTAATCAAAAAGTCCTTTAGACATTGATGAAATAAAAAAAGGAATAGAAACATATATTTCATTTTGGAATCGAGGGATTGAAAAGGGAGGTGAACAATTTTGGCATCCCAAGTAAAATTATTAGGAGGTTGTATATAAAGCTTTGGACAGTCCCTTCGAGAGTGTTGATTAGTCAACAACTAACTTTTGGTCATCAACAAGCCATGATATTCATAGTAGTGAACCTACAAGATCTGAACATGAAATTATGGATGCCTATTTGAAGGAAAATGTTCCTTCTTTGCAGGATAGCTATGTTGGACTAGTGTGCAACAAGCCTAGAGATGAATTCATTCCTATAGTGGATGTTTTAAAGGGCCAAATGGTCATTGTGCAATCACCAGATCCATATTGTGCAATATGGTTGGGTAGGGCGATTGGTAATATTTATCAGGATTCAGATGCTAGTACTCTTGGGTCTTACAAAGTAGAGGTGAAATGGTGGAAGCCAACATGAGCATCGAACGATCTGAGGGTCTTGTACAAAAATTACTTAAATAGAAAGCAACAATGGGTTGTTGGTGCAAAAGAAAATATGATGATCAATGTAAATAACATCATATGGGCATGGTCACCAAGGCTAGGATGGACAAGAGAAAAAATAGAATAACCGAGAAGGGCCTTGTAGCAGTTAAGGCACAACGAGAATAGATGGGGCATAGTGTTGAGAGTGGGATGGATGTTCCTATGGATATTGTTTGATGGGATCTTAGCCCAACAAATTTATATTTTGTTACAATCTTTCTACTCTGTCTATCAACCTGGATGGGTGAGCAAACGTCGAGCGTCTGGAACGTCCACAAGCCTCTAGGCATTTGAGAAAAATTACCACTGTGATGCAGAATACACTGTTTGCTGGTTACTACTGTGTAAGTAAGTTGTGCCTATACAGATTACGCAGAGAATTCCTTCCTCGTTTGGAAACTACTCAAATTATATATGTAAAAAGCTAGATATTCTTGATACTATATCAAAAAGGAAACAACAACTGATAAACTTACCATTCAAATGAGGACTGAATATTATAGACATTGCACTTTTCACCTTAAAAGATTACACATTTCCGAATGAAAATTGCACTTTTCAAATCAAAATTTGCATTTTTTGATTTGAAATCCACACTTTTCAAATCAAAATTTGCATTTTTTGATTTGAAAGTAACACTTTTTGAATTGAAATTCATAGTTTCATAATAAAAAACTGCAATTTTAGGGTTCATAAGTAGTAAAAAAACACACTATTCAAATAGAAAAACACACTTTTCAAAGCCAATATTGCCACTTTCAAAACCTAATTTTGCACTTTAGAAAGGTTGATATTGACACTTTCAAATTCTAAATTCACACTTTCTTAGTCCAGATTTTGCCTAATAAGTCCAAATTAAATGAAATTTGCATCACATCATTGAAAATGAGTCCATTTGAGGTTCTTTATGGTAGAATATGCCATACTCCAATAAGTTGGGATAATATGGTAAACAAAGTCATGCGTGGGCCTGATATGCTCAAGGAGATGGAACATGAAGTTGTTAGAATCAAACAAAATTTGAAGGCAACTCAAGATAAACATAAAATTTATGCAGACAAGAATAGAGTACATAAAGAATTTAAAATTGAGGAACATGTTTACCTCAAAGTTAAACCTAGAAATTAAAATTGAGGAACATGTTTACCTCAAAGTTAAACCTAGAAAGAGTTCCCTAATCTTGGAAATTATGCCACTCTTGCTCCTAGATACTATGGTCCATTTGAAATCCTAGATAGGATAGGACCAATAACATATAAGCTTGTAGTGCCTAATGAGATTAAGTCAAATAATGTCTTTCATGTTTCATTGCTTAAGGAGTATGTCCATGATTCTAACCATGTAATCGATTGGGTTGTTATCTAGGTGGAACGAGAGGGATAATTCTAGCCAGAGCTCTTATGTATCCTAGACATGAAAGTAACATAACTCTAGAACCGAGCCATTGTATAGCTAAAGGTGCAATGGAAGCATTTCTATCTAGATGAGGCCACATGGGAAATGGAGGAAGCCATGTAAGAGTCGTATCCATTTTTGTACCAAGTGTGGGAACACTACTAAAAAAAAGGAACACTGAAGATGGTGTTGAGTCCAGGGTTAGGGGGTGTCATAACCCAATTTTCACCCTATGGAAACTCTTATTTTTGAATTATTTGTATGTTGTGAATAAGTTTTCATTACTATGTTTTGTATTAGGCCACGAGACAAACATACCATGGAAATTTTTAAAAAACAAAATTTATAACATGATTATGTTTGAACAATAACAAAAAGAAAAGTTCCAAGGTTGACTATGGGAGGTCATCGATGGGCTATAAGTTCACCAATGAAGAAGATAAGGTGGGGGGGTCCAACGTAAGGTATTACGTAAGCTCTGTGATGTCCTAACCTAACTCATAAGTCTTTTTCTTTTAATTGCTTTATTACCCTTATGCTAGGCCAAGCCTTGATTTAAGAACCTAGAAAGTAATGAGAAGGGAATGTGAGTTGAGACTAAAACATTTTAGTACAAAGTGCCTAACTCCTATTGAGAAGTAACCACCTCCTATATTTGAGGAACCAAGATAGGAGTGGAGGAAATACTCCTCCCCCATTACTTAGTTTTCATTCATTCACTCAAGAAAAATAGAAAATGAGAGTTTGGAAAAAAAGGTTTTTGAAGGAAATAAGAGTTTTGAAGAAAATAAATTTAGCCCACCTGATAGATGAACCATGGAGGGGTGAAATAATAGCTATGGAGAGAAAATAGACACCATTAGAAGGAAGTTAGACTCCCATTTAAAATCTTCAAGGATTGTTGTCTCGTTATGTTGTGCACATTATCATAAAGTTTTGCCCAAGAAATGTCATACTGTTGTAAAGGAAACATGGAAGTAGGCAGTTGCTTTGGCTTATTTTGGCCATACTAAAGAACATAGAAAGGAAGGGCATGCATGAGGGATTGTGTAACAGAGAAATGACAGCTTCATATATTGTATGGAGTAAGGTAAAGTGTGTCAAGAATTGGTCTAGTTGAAAAGAGGAACATATTTCAATGATGACATCATGGTTGATTGTGTGAAGGCTTAATGGTTTAAAAAACTTGGCATTCATTATGCTCACTAATGATCTCATAGCTAGCATGGGGGTGGAATTCTATAACATAAAAACATATGGTTGGGAGGAAATCAACCCCCCCATAGTCAACTGCTCTAGAACATATTTAAAGGAAAAAGATAAGTTTCTTTAACCAATTCTTCATTATGAAATTTGACATGTGTGCCTATCACCTTGCTATTCTATTTGTTTTAGCGATATCTTATGATTGGAATTTAGTACGCATGACCATGGTTGACTTTGCTAACTGTTATGGCAACATGACATGGTTGTAACGGCAATGAACTTACACACAGGTGGATGGTGTGTTTATGTATGAAAAAACTTATGAATGCTCTTGGTATTTCAATCCCTAGTCTTAAAAATGGGCTTGAAATGTAGGCTATGTTTGGATAAATACTTTAAACTTAGCACATTGATGGTATATTTTGGATAAGAGCATTACTGTAATTATAAAGCTTGTAAAATAATTGTTTTCATATTGTGTTTAAACTTATGGAAATGAACCATGTAAAAGTTTATGATTCCCAATGTTTCGAGTGGACACTCCACCCATCATCAGGGGAAGCATAAAAAGTTATTGAGTGAAAGAAACGAGTGAGATAATTGGTTGGAAGTTAAAGGGGGTGAGAGAAGTTATCCGTTACTAAGAAAGTAATAAAATATACAGAGGAAAAGGGGCTAGTTGAAAGGTGGTTGGAGGAAAGGCATTAAAAATGGAAATAATAAAAATAGTTAATATTTAAAAATTAGAAGTCATAATAACTAGAGATAAATTAGTAAATATTTAAAATTTAGAAGTAATAATAACTAAAAAAAAATATAAATAATAAATACTAAAAAGTAATTATTAGTTAAGTGTTAGAAAAATCCTCGAAAGATATAATTAATAAATATTGGAAAAAAATTGTTTTAAATTAACGAGGGACTGTTACCCTGCTATGCATTTGATTTGAGGTTTTGTGTATCATATGCGGAATACTTTGGATGTAGAGTGTAAGAGAAGTTGTATATACTTGTAAGACACACTTAGTGATTGAAGATGGGAACCTATGTGTTACTCTGTAGATGCAATTCATGATCTTGTGCCTAGATACCTGTAGCGTGTAATTTGAGAAGGTATGATTATGCATGATGATTATTTCTCATTAAAAAATCAAGGGGGAAATTAGAATCGAATTATCCTCTACCTGGACATGTCTCTCCTTGGACTAAGCAATTCATTTCATCTTCCTCCTTCCCCTACAACTCCTTCTTGTGCTCCATCTGACCTGTTTTGATCTTGTTTTAAAACTATATTTTCCTTTTACTTCAAAGATTCGAATAATGAATGGGTCACGGATAAAAGGGTTGGCTAGATGTATGATTTAAGTGTTGTTTGGGGGGATTGCATTAGTGACTAGCTATGCTACGTTGATGCCAGCTCTTTTCCATATATTTGATTAATGATAATGAACCATCCTTCTCCACTCAATATCCCTATGTTAATGTTTGTCTTCACTCTTTTACCGATGACAAAAATTATCTATGATTCTTTGCTCAAGACTAATATTGTAATTCACAATAATCCTAGTATTTATTAGCATTCAACACCATTATGGTTTATAGTGTGCCTTTCACTTAAGGTTCAATGCTCATAAAAATTGCAAACTCTTAGCAATCATGAATTCATATGAGTCATCCAATTTTCAAGGTTCTGATGCTGAAGAGTGGTATAGATTGACAAAACCTTTTTCCAATTTAGTTTTATGGCAAACACTCTAGCATTAATGACCAGACTAAGTACATGGGCAATGACCTGAGTTCATTTTTTCATTTTAAACATCTAGGAGCCATGAGCAACATAATGATAGCAATTGCATAAAAAACTATCATGTCAATACCAAGCCCTCTTGTAACTCTCGTCTTTGTTTGGTGATGAATGGTATGTTGCATCATACAATTCAATGCATAATTTTGAATTTGGTTCTAAAACCAATTCTAAATAACTTAAGAAATCACTACCATAGACAATGTAAATAAAGAGAGGCCTGGAATTAACTTTTGCAAGGTGTGTGTGTGTGACTAAATGCCCCTTGATGCCATAATACGTAATTAGGATCTCAATTCCATTGATAATTAGTTAATGTGATCTCCTAAGCATATACCTTTTAATTCATGCCCCACTTGAAAATGGACGTGCCTTTGAATCGTAAGCATAAAGAATACATGCTTTGTAAGACTTCCATGAGGTAACCAATTTGTAATACAAGAGAAGAATGGTGATCTTGTTTTCGGTGTTCAACTCATTCTGTCTTTAATAATTATTTTTCCTATTTCAATGTTTAATAAGATTGTAGGAAGGAGGCCTTCTTGTATCTAATATAGGAACAACAACCATAACTGGTCATTCTTGGATTTCAATGTTTTATCCAATAAAATTTGAACGTGGTGGAAGGTTACATAAACCTTAGCAATGGTAGGAATTGTGTTTGGTTTGTATTTTTGTTTCATATAAAGTATGAGAAATTGAGATATGTAAGATGGCAACAAGAGGAGGGTATTTTCTTGTTTTGAGTCACTATATCGGAAGTTTATTGTATCGGATGAAAAAGGTACGCTATACCTGTGATGACGATGATGTCACGTTGTCATGATGACATGTGTGAGCATGTGTTGCCTTATTATTTAGGATGTTGTGATGACAATTATGTTACGTTGTCATGATGACATGTGACAATTTGCATGTGGATTTTTTTATATGAGATGATGATGTTATGATTATAACTAATGCATTGATTGCATGTTGTGAGGTGGTGATTGTCAGGAAATCCAACAATGGGCCAATAAGGTTGATTTATTCAATGATCTCGTGGGAGCCCATACCTACGAAGGAGAATATCTATAGAGTAACACCTTATGGGTTTGGGGACAAACTCAAACAATAACCTATGATAGTGATTCTTTTCCCTTACATGATGCTTTATGGACATGGTAACATCTCGATAAGGCTAGAGTGCCTAATATTGGAGTTGTGATGTCAAAGTATGGAAGAAGGAGTGGAGTTGTACTTGTTGGTGGAGTTGTGTGGTTGGAATTCTATGCTTGGGGCTGAGTACTTTGTAGGTGTTTGGGGATAAAGTTTAGGTCAATATTTCAATATGCATGAGGTACATGAGTTAGTGCACTAGACTAGATGCTTGCTTGAATAGATGAGGCTTCGGGCCTTTGAGCCCCTAGCTAGATCGACAGGCTTTAGCACAATGCAAAAAGTTGCAAAGATGACTAGAGTTGTTCTTGTACTTCTCCAGAGTTGTGATGTGAACTTTTGATGCCTATTGTGGTCACTTGAATGACCCTTATACTAGTAAGGACACATAAGGGACACTTCCCCATATTCATGGATGACATTTCTAGAAAATCCGTTAGCATAGACTCATGTGCCTCACTTAGGAGGATTCAAACTAGACACCTAAAGTCAGAGAATTAGCCAAATGCATAGCAACATTAGCATTAACCAATTGAGCTAACTCCTTGGGGTACTATAACGACCATCTTTCCTTTTAATTGTCTTTCAAGAAATATTACATTGTATCAAGAAGCTTTTTGGAGTTGGAGTGATTAGGGTTTTGTTGCTCTTTGTATCCTTGCCTTGTTTGGACAAGGAAAATCTCTTGTATAGTTTGCCTCTTTATGAACAGATATAGATTCTCTTTCCCATATTTATCCATTGGCTTTCTTGTCTCATAATTGTTGATGTTTAATTGCTAATCAATGACATCCCACTTTTGTGACTTAACCAACAAGTCCAATTCTACTTGATTGTTCGTATTTCAACCCTGAAGTTTGGAAATACCACTAGAGAGTCATTTCAGATGATTGGAAAGATTATTATTCATATCTTTTATCGTAGGTAGTTAAGCCACTATTGTATCTTTATATATGTCTATCTTCTCAACAAAGATTTATTATTTGGTGAATGTAAGCAACACCTTTTCCAATATGAAAATTTATTGTAATGTAGTGACTAAGTCCCATTTGTAAAAGAAGTGAGTTGATAAGTAGACAAATTCAAAGCAGAAGGGAGTAGGGTAGTTTGTCTTTGCCAGTGGGAGGTTAACCTTTTGAAACATGCATACCCTCATTTTTTTCCGTCTTGACAACCCATATATAATATCGGCTTTATAGTGGTATCCATTGGAGTTGAACCCGTGTAACAAATGAGACGTTGAAGGCATGCTGTTGATTCCCTGTTAAATTTAAAAAAAGGGTTAGAAAATCTCAATAGTGACCTTCCTAACTTTTTAACTTATCACAATTACGGGAATTTATGAATGCTTCACTTAAAACGTTTAGAGCATAAAAAATAAAGTTATAAAGGAAATAAAAAAAAGGGTTAGAAAATCTCAATAGTGACCTTCCTAACTTTTTAACTTATCACAATTATGGGGATTTAGGAATGCTTCACTTAAAACTTTTAGAGCATAAAAAAAAAGTTCTAAAGAAAATCAAGTAACTATTTACTTTTTTAAGCTGAGATAAACCAAAATTAATCTTAGTCAAATTTAGATAATCTAAATAATCTTAAAATATACATATACCGTACATAAGACAACATTCAATGTTTAAAATTCCTATCAATAGCTACCAACAAAATTCTTCCCAATTTAAAATGTAAAAAGTAAATTTAACCACTTATCTTCTATAAAATGATTCACTAATATAGATAATAAAAATGTGGTTAGTGATAAACAATTAGATAATCAAGCTCATAGTAATTCATAAATCTAATTTCAAAATCTCAAACAAATCTTAAATGTTATATTTCTTTAATTTTTTAATGTCTTATTATTTTTTTTTTAATCAGAAAAAAAGTTTTTTAAATTCATTATGAATCAAAAGAAATTAGAATATTACCAATCCCCAGGATTAAAAAGCTTGAAAAAACAGTCTTTTACCGCTATTCAATAATACTTCATGAGTAATAAAAGTTCAAATAACATAAACAGATATTATAAATATCGAAAAACACCCTTCGAGCCTTCATGTTTATTCATTCAAGTTACATATATATACCGTCTGTTTCCGTTACCTGCAAGCCTGGTAATCTACTCGCAAAAAGGAAATGGAAGGAGGACCCGCAGAAACCTCCATAACTCTGAACGTAAAATTCGCGGGTGACTCATTGCGGGTCGAGCTCCCTGTTACGGCAACCGTGAAGGATCTTAAAGCTCACCTTCAAACTCTCACCAATGTTCTTCCGCGTGGACAGAAACTCATTTTCAAAGGTCTCTAATCCTCTTCTCCATTAAATTTGTTGCACGTATTTATATTTATATGTATATTACAATCAATTCTTTCTCAAAACGCAGTCGTGAAGCGGGTTCCAGCCTTCTCCAAACGATAGGAAAAACGAAATATTAAATTTAAAGCTTTGCAATGAACAAAAACTTGGAAATCTGCTGTAAAATGCTGCAATCTTTAACCTGTTTTATTTGCTTCACTGTATTTTCCAGAGTCCCGAGTCTCATTGACCTATTTTATATATATTTTTGGTAATTGCCTTATCATTGGACTACATTACTTTGTATACAAGTCAGAGGACTAAATGGAGGTCCAAATGTTGGCCCACTGTTGTCAATTAGCTCAAAATGACTGAACAGAACTCATTTTTCTAAGTCTACAGTTAGTTTTTCTAGGTTATGTCGTGATCTATATTTGTTCAATAGTCAAATTGAGCAACTGGCGGTGCAGTTAGTTTTTCTAGGTTATGTCGTGATCTATATTTGTTCAATAGTCAAATTGAGCAACTGGCGGTGTGTACCTAACTCTGGATCTAATAAGCCCCTAGAGTCAAGGCTGCAAGCTGCATGGAAGGGCTTGATTGGCTAGTCTTAGTTGGGTCGAATACTCGGCCATTAACTTGCCACTGGTCAAGACTGGCCAGACCTGTCGAGACTCGGCCAAGACTCGCCAGACTGGCTCACACTTGCCTAGATTATATTTTGAGTTTTTTTTGTGAGTCTTTCCCGAGCTACCGAGTCTTTGCCGAGTACTGGGCCAGCTGAGTCTTTGTCGAGACTGAGTGTGACAACTTTGTTTTTAGCATAAAAGATAATGGATTAAGATGCATTTATGACGGTTTATTTTATTATAGAGTTTTATGATAGTTTGTTATGGTCCAATTTTTAGTTTTTGATTGTCATGGTCGGCTATTTTTCAATTGTCATTTTTACAAACTTCATTTTGTTCCAATTAGTTTATTAATATTACAAATGTGACATCTATTTGGATTGTAGATGCACCTTGTTACCGCTCAAACTAGCAGCCCTAACACAACTAGGTTGTGTGGGCCAGGGATAGTGTCAGTAAGCTCGGATAGACTTAAATCCATTGCCACCACAATCTAACCTCTCAACACTTTGGGTAACTCCAAACCCAAGGGGAGACCCTATTCAATGAAAGATACCTGCAACCACCAACAAACCACAAATACCTTTCACAAGACCTCAATAGCTATGATTAGTGCCTTATCGGAGTCGAACAATATAAAACAAGACACAATAATCATGCAATAAAGGAGTTATTCACTTTATCACAAATTCTAAATAATATCATACTTTTCAAGGCAATTTCACGTCTCTGAAGGCAATGTCACACTTCCCAAGGCAACCACTCCAAAAAGTGTGCCCTCAAGGAAAAGAGGACAATTGAACTAGGGCGAAGTTGTAGGACAAGCCATAAATACCACACACCCTCTAATTCATCAATAACGAGGTTTTTATGTATCCCAATGAACTTCCTTAGAAGAGGATGCCCTATAGGATTTGTGAGTAAAACCCTAGGACAAAATTTTAGGGTGGACCAGAAATACCAAATCATGGCAATTTTTGGATTTATGAATTTATTTAGGCTTTAAGGGTTTTTCCAACAGCAAAATATTTTTATGCATAAAATAAAACATGTAAAAATTGATAAAAAAAGGATTGATAGATAGGGTATTAGATTCTTGTCTCAAACCCTAGGGCTATGGGAGATCGAGGTTAATGTCCCTTGTATTAAGATGGTATTCAATACTTGCAACTAGGGCTAAGCTAGCAACCTCAAGGGTTCGGTAGCGAAACCCTAATTAGGGCAAATAGAGAAGTCCAAGGTCCAACAAAACAATGGAGAGCTTCTTGGTAGGAGGGTCTCCTCAAGCAAGTTGATAAAATGCTAGCCAACAAACCCTAACTCAGTCCAAAGCACTTCAAGAGCAACATTAAACTAGGGTTAGGAGATAAACTTACCAACATTAATCAAGAACGAGCAAGATAGTGCGCCTTAGGTCACCCTTGAGCATGAGTTATTACAACTAGTCTAGCATCAACTTAGCATGTGCAAAATCAAACCCTAGAACATCATCAATTCATCCTTCAAGCAAAAAAGACATCCAAGAGAGAGGTGCATACCTTCAAGTGCTCCAATATACCAAGAGAAAAAGAAAATATTACATAACTTGAACCCTTGTCCATGATTTACAAATGAGGTGAGGTTGTCTTTTTATATGAGACAACCATCAACCTTTTACAAATTTGAGCCTACAAAGTTAAGGACAAATTATAAAATTTAAGGTTAGTGCACCCACAAACTGGGGACTAAACCATACAATGACATAAAATAAGAATATAAATGTGCAATTAGGCTCCACCAAGTGCAAGGTGAGCCAAAAGGAGGGCGTAATGAGGCAGTGCATTACCAAATAATGAATCTCTCTCTCTCTCTCTATGTGCATTCCTATCTACCCTCTTGTGTGTAAAATCTGACAAGTGTTTGTTAATTTTTACAACCTAGAACTGATTTACAGTCCCGAATAATTTCCTACAATTATTAACTGAAAATACATTGAGATCTAACAAATTTATGCAACGGAAAAACACAGGAAATCACATGCATTTGACACTTAGATTTACCCTAGAAAACCCCAATTGGGGAAAAACTAGCAAACAATGATTTTTATTAAAGATAAAAATCTTGGGCTCCCATTCTAGGATTATGACCCATTGAGGAAAAATACAATGACAGAATGCTATCCTTCACACCTCATGATCAGTCCTTCGATCTTGTTGGTTGCTAACCCTTGACTGCCCCTTGCTCTCCTTTCCTTTGATCCGGCCCTTGCACCTGCACACTTGGCTGCAAGTTCATTTGCAACTAATCAATGAGATCCCACTCACTTTGTGTGACTGTTGTGTGTCTCATCTTCTCCTTAGGCTTCCTCTTATATCTTCTCAATGACCAAAACCCTAACCCTAGATCTCCAAAGTGATCAATGGCCTTGATTAGATCGCAAGACTCACTTAAGATCAATGGTTGTGACCTAAGTCACCTGACACGGGGACACGGGACACGCAGGACACGAAAATACGAGAGTCCGACACGGACACGGTGACCCCCGGAATCATGACACGTTTTATATACATATATATTTTTAAAAAAAATATATTAATATTTAAAAATATAGACATATAGATCCAAAAATCTTTAGAAACTAGAACATTTACAATTTACAAATATGAAATATTCAATAGAAATTAGAATAAAAACACATTAATGATTAGTAGATTACACATTGTCATTCACAAATCACGAATCACAACACATTTCACATTTGTCATTCACAAATCACAATGAATTATGAGACACATAGATGAATGTCGGAACCATATTTCTCATTAAGTCATCCAAATCAAAATGTATACATATATGTCGGAATGCCACTGGGCACTGGCAAATGCCAAATAGACTAATAGTAAATACAAAAACGGGTGGATCAAGATGGGAGAATCCCATATGTCAGTAGTCCTCCTCCATGCCTGAATCAACATACTCATCACTGCCACTGCCACTGCCCTGATCCTCATCCTCCTCATCCTCCTCCCCCTCCTCCTCCTCTCTGCCCATCTGACGACCTGCATCTGCTGCTGTGGAGGATGACCCCTCTATACGATCACTATCATCAAAAGTGACCAGCTCTAGCACTGGATCATTAAAATTCATGTTGGCTAATGCCAACTCAGTACTGCTGTCCAAACCCATATCATCAGGAAAGACATCCCACATCTTTGTCTTTCCCTTCACCCACTCCTCCCTCTTCCTGTAAATAAGACGAAGGTTGGAGTGCACATACACCATCGACTCTGCCCTGGACTACTCAAGCCTGCTCTTCTTCACACTGTACAAGTTCCCATATGTGCTCCAATTCCTCTCACAACAAGAGGATGATGTAACTTGAGAGATGACCCTGAAGGCTAACTTCTGTAGAATAGGGGATGTTGCCCCATGAGTTGCCCACCAAGCATAGGGTTTCTTACCCTCCCTATCTCTAAGCACATCATAGCCTCCAAATCTCCCAGTGCCAGTGGAAAAATCTACAAAGCCATCCTCCACCTCCTCAAGCATGTCTCTATCCTGAAATAGCCGTCTAAGTGCTATCTTCCTCCCATTTGCAATCTCTGCATCCATGTGAGGAGGGACTCTGTGTGAGGCCCCCGATCCACCAGTGAGCCACTCCTGAGTGTAGAACTTGGGGTTCAAGGAGTGGGCCAAGCAATGCAAAGGTGTGCAATTCTTATCCCACCTGGAGATAAGAATATCTCGAATAATGGTCCATAAGTTCTCTGCCGATGTCCCATACTCGGGACACTCATTCTCCATGACAATGGACCTCATGGACTCAATCATGGAATCCCACCCCTCATAAACCTCTGCTAGGATGGGCTGGTCCGTGTCTGCAAACCGCAACAAAGAAATGATTGGCTCCATGATCTTAAGGGTAAGATCCACCGTGTCCCACCAACCATCATTTAACACCATGTCCTTCACCTTTTGTGAAGCAACCTGATCCGTCTTTCTCCAAAAAGCCCAAAACTCTGAAATCACCATGGACCCAAGAGCGGTTTTGACCTCCCTCAACCTCTTGAGCATGATGAATGAGGAAGCAAACCGAGTATCTGCAATCTTCAGCAATGAAAGCTGTGTGTACTGTTTGTAGATGGTGAGGGCATTTGTGTGGTTTTGTACAAAGTCACGGATATGGTGTGCATCCTCAATAAGGTTGTCAATCCATGCCACATCTGAAGCAATGGCTTTCAGTGCTAAATTCAAGGAATGGACAATGCAACGTGTCCAAAAAACCTGTAAGAGCAATAAAAGCATGTATCAATGACTCTACAACACTAACATTGCAATGACCAAATTCAAACAATGAGCAAATTAGAAATGAAAGGTGTCCAAAATGAACATACCTGTGGATATTTAGCTTCCACAATCATGCCAACAGCCTTGCAAAGAGGTGCATTGTCCGTGATGATTTGTACACCCGATTCAACACCTACTTCTTCAATGGTTTTGATGAATAAATCACCCATAAATTGTGCATCCTTGTATTCCCCAAGAGCATCCACCGCTTTCAAGAACAACGGTCCATTTTGGGAAGATACCATGAAATTGATGAGTGGATGGTGTGCGGGATCCGTCCATCCATCAGAAACAATACTCACACCGGATGAGGGCCATGTTGATCTAATTGGCTCAAGAATTTTATCTACCTCCTTCTTTGTTTTAACCAACAATGTGGTTCTAAGCTTCTCTGAACTAGGAGGCACATAACCATTTGGAGCTCGTTCCAAGATAGTTTTAACTGTCTCAAAATACAATGGTGACCGTGCAACATTGAATGAGATGAAGTTGAGGTAGAAGAAAAATGCAATGGTAAGGTCTACCTCTTCTCGTGCCTCTTGTTGGAAAATCCTATCCATTGGACCACCTGTAGATTGCCTCTTTCTTGTTTGATAAGTATCCCCACACCCACGCCCATGAATGCTAGGTGGAAATGGAGGCTTGGTGCTAGAGGACTTCCTCAAAAATGGAAGAGGATCATCCTCTTTTTTCTTGCTTGCTGCTGCCACCTTCCCTAAGCCAACATGATCCTCTCTTTCCATATCCCTCCTTTGGTGAACAGTCACCGCTTTGCATGAAGAAATCCCACAAGAAAGAAGGGCCAACAAATGGCCCTTAACCCAGAAATATGTGCTCTTGAACTCATGCTTGCAAAAATTGCATCTCCAAGACACATTGCCTCCCCCACCAAGCTTTGCCTCGAGTCCATCTTTCCTTGCCACATACTTCCACAAAGGGTATTTTTTTTCTTGGGCTTGTTGTCTTGCTAAAACAGGGTTAAATGGAGCCATAGAATGAGCTCCACTAGCAGCCGATGGAGCACTTGACGGAGGAGGAGAACCGCTTGTGCTTGGTGGAATAGGAGGGGAGGCCCTAGATGGTGCATTTCTCCCTCTCCTTTGCCCCCTACCTCCTGCCCTAGCTGATTGAGACATTCCTTTTCTTGTGTGATGGTTGAGCTTGCAATCCTCTCCACAAATCCACCGGAATGGACTTGGAATCGCTTGGAAACAATGGATAGCCTTCAAATCTCCTTCACCTGCACATACAACTCACTCTCAGCCAACTCCTTCCTTGCAAATGACAAAAAGAAAGTCAAATTTTGCTTTTAAAACAAAACCGGCCGCACTTTTCCGGACTGTAGCGCACTTTACGTGTCCTGTTTTCGGGATTCGTGTCCGACAGTAGGGGATTCGATTTTGCAGCGTGTCTGATTCGATGTTGCAGCGTGTCCCGATTTTGAATTCGCCTGAAGATCGAATCGGACACGAACTGAGATCGAATCGTGTCCGATTCGACCGATTCGGGACACGAGGGGGGGTTAGAGCGAATCCTGTTTCTTAGGTTGTGACTTAATCTTAAGTTCACTTTTTAGTCATTAGCCAACTTTAAGTTAATAATGTGCTTTTCCTAAGTTAGACTTATGAAAGAGATACAATAGTCTCTTGCTGTCTCAAACAAGCTCCTAGAGAGGTCTTCTAGATGACTTCTGCATGCCCGACACTTGGCCTATGCAGAAGTAACTGTTCGATACTACAAAAATCAATAGTGTTCAGAGTTTAACCTTGTCAAGTATTTGTCTCCAGGGGTGTAGACTGAGTTGCGATAGAGTGTACTGTTAAGGCACTCCTTGCGACGCCACAGGTTCAAACCTCGGCTAACCCGTGCCCATGTTTGGGGGGCTATGTGGGTGCACCTAGGGGTATAGTGGTAGCAGATGGGAATCGACCCTGTGTCACGCGATTACGAGTCCCACCCCATTTGCCGATTCCCCTAGTAAAAACAAAACACTTGTCAAGTATTTTATATTTATCTTTTACTCGGTGTACTTTGTCAAAGTCTTTATATCTATGCCTTTGATTTTGTCTCATGCTTCACTGTTAAATTTCTTGTAGGAGTGTTGAGTCTACAGGTTTCTTCCCTGGAGACTTCCAAAACATTTACGCACTTAAATGTATTCAGTATCGTTTTAAGAATATTCTTGTATATTTGTTCTGTTCCATTATTTTCAGTTTGATTTACATTGAAGGCTCTATGGAAGACTAGACTCTGCAATATCTTTTCAGTTGTACATGTGAATCAACTTTACCTGGTATGATTCTGCCTCAATCTGGAGTACGTCTTATGCACATTTTTCTATGCCTTATGTAAATTCTGTTGCACTTTTTGACTTTGTCATGATAAGTATGTTCATAGAAATTTATTCATTAAGTAATAATCTAACCACTGATTTTTTGAGCAAAATTCACAACCTTTTCCCCTCTTTTAATTGATTGTATCTAAGGATTAAAACTCAAATGTATCATCAGTTGAGACTAGTGTCACTACAAACTGGACGGAATTCTCAGAAAATTTGAGCAGCTTCCAGAATCTCAATCATACAACTAAATCTTGAGGATCATGATGTCTTAATGTTTTTCTTCCATTGATCATGTTAGAACCATGAACATAATTTATGGTTTTATTAGGATTTACATTAATCTCATAAACCTTTTTTTTTAAGAGTTGTGGATTTAGTAAAAGTTTGATAAATGAGCTTGCTATAAAATCTTGCAACAGGTAAAATTCTAGATGACAGTGTGACACTGAAAGGGGCAAACTTGTCAGATGGCTCAAAGCTTATGCTTATGGCTTCACATGGAGTGCACCAAGGGGTAATTTATATCTGCAATCTTGATTTTAAGAGTTCATTCCTGTGTATTATATGTTTCAGTTATTCTTTTATGAATTATACAACATTTCATCGATGATAAATAATTCCTTGCTTTTTCCCTTCTCATGTGCTTGCAAAATAACTCTTCCATCTTAACTAAAAAAGCCGTAGTCCATTTGGAAAGGAAAGTTTGTGGGAAGCATACAGGACTGGTCACCAATAATCTACATATGTTGCTGTGGATGTGATTATTGCTACTGGACTGACAAACCCATATTGTCAACAGTTGAATGTTCCCAACCCTTTAGGGAGAGTTTCCATGGAAACTTTTTGCTTTACAAGGAGCACCAAATCTAGGTGATTAGCTTTTCATTTGTTTCCATTCTTGGAACAAAATGTTTAACAAATTTTGCAGTTAACAAATTCAGAGAAACAAGTGTAGTTACTGCAGTTCTTTTGTTAGATACAATTTTGGCCATTTGAGCACTGGAAGCAGACTTTTACTTCTCGTACTTGAATCCTTCGTGGTCCCTTGCAATTTTTATGTGGGTGTTGTGAAATAGGCTTTTTTGTTTTTAAAAACATTAGTTGCATTGATCTAGTTTTGACATGTTATGATGTATACAAAGTGTAGCGAGGAGATTTTTTGTTTCATAAATTGGATTAGTGTGAAGGTCTCATCCTACCTCATGTATGGAGGTAGCACTCTTCTGATATAAAAGATTCCATACAAGGTTGGGAATACTCTCCTATGCTTATATTTGGCATGTTCTCCTAATGAGAGAAGTGCATATTTTGCTGATTGTCCTTTTAGAAATCTAAGTTGTTAGAAAAACAAGATCGCAGAGCAACAACAATAAACAAGATGCGAATACAAATTACACAAACACATTACAAGAGAGACACCAATATATCGTGGTTCACCCAAGATGGGCTATGTCCACATTGAAATTGTCAGTCCTTATTATTATACCATCCAGCAAATGAAGGGATACAACTTGCAGCACATCCGTTGCACTTCCTCTTCACTGTCTCACAGTCTCTCTTTCACGATCTCAGAGATCTTTACAATGCATAATACCTAATACATTAACCCTAGCCGTATTACAATGTCTTTCTTATAAAGGGAAATATCATGGGAAAATACCACGGGTTACCCAAAACCATGGGCCCGTAAAACAACACCAAAAATTTCCTTCAGGGGCTTTGCCCCCGAACCCCCTTTCTCGGAGGCGCTGCCCCCGAACCTCAGTGGGGGGAGGCTTTGTCCCCCCCACACCCCCCCGTTGGGGTGAGTGTACAGTCCTTTTGCATATCATATAAAGCTAGGGTATAAACACGGTTGAATAATAATATCTCAGAATTTGGGAGATCAGGCTCCACAACCAACATAAGTATCTGGAATCCATACTTAACATTTCATGTTGTTGAGCTTGGAATACAAATTTTTAGTGAGAAATGAAATTGGACCCAATTTTGTTTGTCTATGATGGGTCAAGTCAAGACAAGAGAATAAAAATGATGCAGGGAAGGTGACTTTGTCTCCTCCATGTTCTATTGTTGAACAATGCAAGATTGGCAAATGAGAACATTAAAATAGTAGTAAAAAGTCCAATTGAGTTTAGGGAGTACTTCAGCTGTTCAAGGGATTGGTTAGTGGTGCAATATTATCATTGATGTCTATTGTCTACAGTTACACTTCTGATAAAACTTGGGAAACTCATTACACTATATATGAAGTAGAACTTGTATTTTTATGATAGCTAGATAGATATTATTAAAATGTATACTAGATCATGGATCAATGGGATGGAAGGATTACAACTTGAGGAAGTCCACCTTTCCAAATCTAGAAATAGAAATCTAAGAGGAAATGTGAATGTAAAGTAAAAAATAGATGATAGTTGGTGTTACAGAGGAGGAAAACCTCATATTTAAGGACCATTGAACCACTTTGCTTAATGGCATGCAAGGGGTATCAACTCTAGCATGTGCACCTTCTTGTAATAGTTTATCTTTGAGGTCTATCATTCGCATAGACCTACTCGTGACATGTTCTAGCTGGTTTCCCTAAAACATTGTGAGCCATCTGCCCTCTTCCAACATTGATCCCTGGCTGATGCTCTTATAAGTTGTGCAGTTGAGGAGGAAGTGTGTTTTGGTCTCTACCTCCTTGGAGCCGCAAACTTGGCAGGTTTTGCTATTCCACTCCTTGAGCTTCCTCCATCTCCCTGCTTCATGCCTTAACTGTGTTAGCTTGTCCTGAGTTGAGCTACGACATGCTTTCCTCTAAGGCACTTTAAGCTTAAGGTATTCTTGTACTCTGATCTCTCCTGTCGGGTTGAATTGTTCAATGTAATACTGGTCTTTTTTCTATGCCCTTATTTTTCATTTTCACCTCCTATGGCCATCACATATGTGTTGGTTCAAGGCTGTCCTTTCTTGGGGGCAGGCCTCTTCATTTATTTACCAACCTTCCACCCATCCTTTGCATTGAAGCTCCCATGTGTTCTTCCTTCAATGCAACGTTTCTTTGCTGATTTGGTGTGGTATTTTGTGCTGTCCATGTCTGCCACTTTGTCCCTGTACATGTTCATTCTCCTTAACGCCTCTAGCTCAAGTAGGAAACCTCTGTTTATGCGAACATAATGTCATAATTTGTGTGGAGTTTTTTAGTTGCAAAGGCGAGTCCACCATGTGTTTCTACACTCTTTCAATTTGTTTCTATTTAGTTTTTGGGGTCACAAGAGTATCATTGGGGTAATAAGGTCTTGGAAGAGGGTCCCCCAATCCCAAACCTTGATTTTCCTACACTTGTTTTGTAGCAAAAAGGTTACCTTCCATCTGCCCTGGATTTTTCTCCTTGTGCATTCATTCCAACTGAGCCTATCATTAAACTCCAACCATAAGTATTTGTAGCTTTGGACGATCTCTAAAGGTTTGTTGTTGAATGTTATAGTTAGTGGGATCATTTTCCTCTTAAGCGAGAGTCTAACTTCCTTGATTTCACCTATGTTCACATCCATTCCTACCTTTACACCGAAGGTCTCAAGTGCTGTCAGGTGCTCATGAGTGCTGTGGAGTGTTCTTGCTACAAGTGTGATGTCATTTGCATATGGAAGGATTATGGTGATTATCAGTCCAACTATTTTCACCCTTCCACCTCCTTTTTCATTAACCCATTCTTCCAGTTGTCCATGTAAATCCCAAGTAAATAAGATACGATCATTTTATTGATGTCTAGCTAAGGACCAAAAAAGTAGGTCAATGGGACTGCTGAGTACAATGTGTCATTATAAAGCACAAATACCAAAAGGTCTCCTATAAAAGGCAAAATGCAGTAAGTAAAGTAAAGTAGAATAGAGTTGGTGAGAAGAGGGTGGCTTTGTTTCACCCCAATATCATTGTTGAAGCTACCCAATAATCCCTGCTGGGTTATGATTGTTGTCTTGACTTGCTCATAAGGGATTCTTGTCTAGTTATTGCAGAAGTACTTGTTGGTGAAAATTTGTAGAATGTTCCTATTATCACATCCATAGTAGCAGGGCTACCATGATGCATATTAGCATGTTAGTGACATGAGCCTAGTCCTAGTACATGAGATGAGCATTGATGCATAACACAAATCATCGGTGGCATAGTATTTTTTAGAGCTAGCCAGAGCATCCATAACTTCACTCCAGTACCCCTTGTCATGCCTTGCCCCACATGACTCCTTTGAGATGACTTGGTTTGGTCATGGTTCACTTGTTAGAGTAGTAGAGCAAGCAACTGATACACTTCCCTTACCCTTATATAGTCAGAGTTGATATTCATGGCTATATTTAGAGACAGGTATATGGTTGAGCAGGTATACAGGTAGCATTTGGGGTGCCTTCGAGCTTTCACTATATCCCACAAATATGCCCTTCTTTCCGGAAGGATCTAACTTCGTCCTTTTCTCCTTCGCGATATGTATGTATACTGGACAACCAAATATCTTGAGATGGATGACCCTTGGTTTCTTGTCGGAGAAAGCTTCTTCTGGTGTCTTGTTGTCAAGTACTCTATGTGGAGTACGATTCTGTACTTATACGGCTATTCTTGCAGCTTCTTCCCATAGATGCATTGGAATATCTTGGTCGTAAAGCATTGCTCTTGCTGCTTCCATGATTGTTCTATTCTTCCTTTCTACAACTCCATTCTGTTGCGGATTATATGGAGTGGTCAACTCCCTCTCAATCCCTGAATCTCTGCATAATTTCTTGAAGTCTTCTGATGTGAACTCTCCGCCATTGTCTGATCGAAAAGTCTTGATTTTCTTTTCTGTGTGGTTTTCTATCAAGGCCTTGAATTCCTTGAACTTACTGAATACCTCATCTTTATTCTTCAAGAAATATATCCATGTCTTCCTAGAAAAACCATCAATGAAAGAAACATAATATACATACCCATTCAATGAATTGGATGACATTGGACTGCATACATCTGAATGAATGATTTCCAAGACTCATTTTTCCTTGCTCTCGCTGCTTGGAAATGGCTTCTTTATGTTCTTTCCTTTCGCACATCCTTTGCAAATGCCTTCATGCTTTGCCTGGATTTTTGGAAGACCTTCAACTGCTTTGCTTGCAAGTGATAGTGCTCTATAGTGCACATGTGCAAGCCTTCTATGCCATAGTTCACTTGGCTCTACTGAGTCATGGACTAGGGCTTGTTCAGGTTGGCCCTTTAGTTTGTATAAACCTCCCACTTGCTCTCCAATCACCACAACATCCTCTATGGTCTTTCCCTTTGGCCACATAAGAACTTGGCCATCTACAAATGCAACCCTCATACCTTTTGCATCCAATGCAGATATGGAGAGAAGGTTCTTCTTGAGCCCTGGAACATATAGGACATCTTTCATCTTCATAGACTTTCCGGAGTCTTGTTAAGTTTAAACCAAATAGACTAGCAAGATCACTGAAAGAAACATAATCACAAGATAGACACAGAATATACCCTGGGAAACCCTCATGGGGTAGAAAACCCAGCAAAGCTTTCCTCAATAAGATGATCAACCAAAATACAAGATGTGCTCCTTCCTTCTTTGTCTCCTTAGCAGATCTCCCAGACAAGTGCGCACTCTTCCACAAGTGAGTGAGTGTTCTAATGAGGAGTTCACCTCCTTTATTTATACTGACTCTCAACTGACTAAAAGACCTAATGGGGCCGACCTCTCATGGAGA
Organism: Larix kaempferi; assembly: GCA_027924585.1. Classification (NCBI taxonomy): domain Eukaryota; kingdom Viridiplantae; phylum Streptophyta; class Pinopsida; order Pinales; family Pinaceae; genus Larix; species Larix kaempferi. The sequence goes on along the minus strand of BSBM01000722.1, from coordinate 11,047,890 downwards.
AGTCTAATAACCCCAAAAATATAACCACAGGGCCGACCCCCACATGGTGGGTCTAATAACCCTAGTTAATACAAAACCCCGGAGGAATAAACATCTCCGGATACATAATAGGGTTACCTCGGAGGGATGAAACATCTCCGGAATAATGTACAAATATAATATTCTTTGAAGTTACAATATTCAACACTCCCCCTTAACGAGAAGGATATTATAACAGCATCTGCAGGAGCAAGGAGTCACTATACATGATACATCTATAAATCATCGGAAGCTTTCTTCAATTTGTCTTCATCAGTAACTCAAACAGTTACTGGTATATCAATGTTAACATCAACATTGACATCACGATCATCAGCATCGTCATCACATGATCAGCAGCATTGTCATCACATGATCAGCAGCATCGTCATCACACAATCATCAGCATCGTCATCTATACACATGATCCTTCCTTTCAGATTTACTGGATCAATTTCATCACAATCATATTTAAGACTATCCTTCCTTTCGGAATTACTGGATTTACTGTCTAAGGATGATTAGTCCAACCACAATCACATTTAAGACTATCCTTCCTTTCGGAATTATTGGATTTAGTGTCTAAGGATGATTAATCCTACCACAATCACATTTAAGACTATCCTTCCTTTCGGAATTACTGGATTTACTGTCTAAGGATGATTAATCCTACCACAATCACATTTAAGACTATCCTTCCTTTCGGAATTACTGGATTTACTGTCTAAGGATGATTAATCCTACCACAATCACATTTAAGACTATCCTTCCTTTCGGAATTACTGGATTTACTGTCTAAGGATGATTAATCCTACCACAATCACATTTAAGACTATCCTTCCTTTCGGAATTACTGGATTTACTGTCTAAGGATGATTAATCGTACCACAATCACATTTAAGACTATCCTTCCTTTCGGAATTACTGGATTTACTGTCTAAGGATGATTAATCCAATCACGTGCATTTTGAACCAAGGTCCAGGGACGATGCAGTCCTATCCTCTATTCTCGGAGACACCTGTCTACGGCTCACTTTAGAACTTGAGTTCAAGGATGATCCAATCCTTATCTGTCCACCAAGGACTTTATTCTCGGAGACCTCACGTCTACGGCTCTCTTTAGGACTGAAGTCCAGGGATGATCCAATCCCCTCAAGTCCACCAAGGACTTTATTCTTGGAGACCTCACGTCTACGGCTCTCTTTAGGACTGAAGTCCAGGGATGATCCAATCCCCTCAAGTCCATCAAGGACTTCATTCTCGGAGACCTCACGTCTACGGCTCTCTTTAGGACTGAAGTCCAAGGATGATCCAATCCCCTCAACTGTCCACTAAGGACTTCATTTTCGGAGACCTCACGTCTACGGCTCTCTTTAGGACTGAAGTCCAGGGATGATCCAATCCCCTTAACTGTCCACTAAGGACTTCATTTTCGGAGACCTCACGTCTACGGCTCACTTTAGGACTGAAGTCCAGGGATGATCCAATCCCCTCAACTGTCCACTAAGGACTTCATTTTCGGAGACCTCACGTCTACGGCTCACTTTAGGACTGAAGTCCAGGGATGATCCAATCCTCATCTGTATTCTCATCTATACAGGTACAAATATCCAGGAGCATGTATCACATCAAAACATGTATACATCACTAATCAAAACATGTATACATCTAGCATGTATTCTCACTAATACATCTAACATCAAAACATGTATACATCACATCAAAAACATGTATACATCTAGCATGTATTCTCACTAATACATCTAACATCAAAACATGTATACATCACATCAAAAACATGTATACATCTAGCATGTATTCTCACTAATACATCTAACATCAAAACATGTATACATCACATCAAAAACATGATTACATCTAGCATGTATTCTCACTAATACATCTAACATCAAAACATGTATACATCACATAAAAAACATGTATACATCTAAAATAAAAGATATATAAGAGTTCTAAATCTAAATAATTGTAAGTAGCTAAGTGCAACAAAACAAAATTTAAGGGACAGAATTGTTATCAAATACTATACTACTCCCCCTTTCGAGGAGGGTCCTTCTGGACTATACCAAGCTTGTCTCGGAAGTATTCAAACTTTACTCGAGACAAAGGTTTAGTCAGGATATCGGCAATCTGATCCTTAGTGCTTATATACTCGAGCTTGATAGCTCCTCTCTGCACCATGTCTCGTATATAGAAGTAACGGATCTCAATGTGTTTTGATTTATCATGGAACACAAGATTTTCAGTCATCTTAATGCAGCTTTGATTATCACACATAATCACAGTGGGATCCATTTCTAAGTCAAATATTCCAGATAAAAGTTTCCGAGGCCATACTGCTTCACAGCTAGCAGAGCAAGCGGCTATATATTCTGCTTCAGCAGTACTGAGGGCCACACTAGATTGTTTCTTGCTGAACCAGGAGATCATGGCAGATCCAAGACCATAACATCCACCTGAAGTAATTTTTCTATCTGAGACACTACCTGCCCAATCAGAATCTGAGTAACCATGTAACTTGAGTTCATTACCTCCAAGATAGTATAGGCCAAAGTCCACTGTACCTTTTAGGTACCTCATTATATGCTTTGCAGCTATAAGGTGAACCTTTCTAGGTTCTACTAGATACTGACTTAGGGTATTTACAGCAAAGCATATATCCGGCCTAGTATTTGTCAAATACATCAATGATCCAATGATTTGTCTATATAGGGTTACATCCACTAGTTCTGATGAATCATTTACTAATAGTTTCAGGTTGGAGTCCATGGGAGTGGTCATGGCTTTACACTCCAAGATATCAAATCTTTTGAGAATCTCCACAGTATACTTACCTTGATTTAGAAAGATTCCTTTTGGCTCTTGCCACACTTCTAAGCCTAAGAAGTAGTGCATTAATCCGAGATCTTTCATTTCGAATTCTGAATAAAGCTTCTTCTTGCTTTCAATAATTTGTTTCTCATTTCCGGTTAGAAATAGATCATCTACATATAACAGCAATATAACAGGTTCATCATCCATCACTTTAAGATAAAGATTGGGGTCAGCTTTACTTTTGGTAAAGCCCATGCTTGTTAAGAAACTGTCAATCCTTCCGTACCAAGCCCTGGGAGCTTGCTTCAATCCATATAATGTCTTTTTCAATTTGCATACATGGGTCCTTCCGTCTTTGACCTCAAAACCTTGAGGTTGTTCTATGTATACTTCTTCTTCAATTACACCATTCAGAAAAGCTGTCTTAACATCCATTTGATGCAATTTCCATTTCATCATGGATGCAAGTGCCATGATAGTTCTAATTGAAGTATACCTAGCAACAGGTGCAAATGTTTCTTCATAGTCAATTCCCTCCTTTTGAGAGAATCCTCTGGCTACAAACCTTGCCTTGTATTTTTCAATGCTACCATCTGCAGCATGTTTTATCTTGAAAATTCATTTGGAAGAAACCACACTTTTATCTCTTGGTTTGGGAACTATATCCCAAACATCATTTTTCATTATCGACTGATATTCTTCTGTCATAGCTTCTACCCATTCTTTCTTTTGAGCTGCCTCTTCATAGCTAGTAGGTAGTTGATCCACAAGATCACACATCAAGGCCATATAGTTGGACACTAGCTTTGGTTTCTTTCTTTCTCTAATGGAGCCTTCAGGAGCACCATATTTTTCAGCCCCTTGGATAATATCTCTAGCCCATGCTGGCCTTCTTTTCTTTGATAAATCTGAGATAGGAGGTTCTTGTGGTTCCAACATGTCATGATCCTCTGGTGGATTATCTTCAGGGATGTGAACAGCCTCTGAGTTTCTAGAAGAAGGATCTTCTTCATAGATTTCTTCAAGTTGGCATTTTCTTGATTTCTTGAGAGCTGCTTCTTCATGAAAAGTTACATCTCTACTGATTTCTATATGATGAAAGCCTGGTATGTAAATCCTGAAGGCTTTGGATGATTCACAATAACCAACAAATATTCCTTTCTTACCAGAAGGATCCAACTTGGTTCTCTTTTCTTTTGGAATGTGGATGTACACAGGACACCCAAATATTTTAAGATGGCTTACCTCGGGCTTCTTTCCAGTAAACACTTCTTCTGGAGTTTTGAAATCAAGAGCACTATGAGATAATCTGTTTTGAACATATACTGCTGTCTTGGCTGCTTCAGCCCATAGATACATGGGAAGATCCTGGTCATGTATCATAGTCTTCACAGCTTCCATGATGGTTCTATTTTTCCTTTCTGCAACCCCATTTTGTTGGGGATTGTAGGGAGTGGTTAGTTCTCTCTTGATTCCGACTTCTTTACAAAATTCTTCAAACTCTTTTGAAGTATATTCTCCACCATTGTCTGTTATGAGAATCTTGATTTTCTTTTCTGAGAGATTTTCTATTAGAGCCTTGAACTCTTTGAACTTTCCAAAAATTTCATTCTTACCTTTTAGAAAGTATATCCAAGTTTTCCTTGAATGATCATCAATGAATGAAAGATAATATTCAAATCCACTTAGAGAGGTGGTGGGCATTGGACCACATACATCTAAGTGTATTAGCTCCAAGATAGTCTTAGTCTTTGTTTCACTCTTTGGAAAGGGGTTCTTGATATTCTTCCCTTTCTTACATCCTTTACATGAGCCATCATGATCAACCTTCAAATCTGGTAGTCCTATGACCACCTTGCTCACATAGGGTAAGGCTTTGTAGTTAATGTGAGCTAGTCTTCTATGCCATAGCTCACTGGGACTAGAGGTTTCATGAACAAGGGCAGCTTCTGGATGACCCTTGAGTTTATACAAACCTCCTTCCTCTTCACTAATGACAATTGCATCCTTAATAGATTTGCCTTTGGACCACATTAACACTTGTCCATCAATGAATGCAACTCTATAACCTTTCTTGTCCAATGCTGAGATTGAAAGCAAATTCTTTTTCAATCCTGGAACATACAAAACTTCCTTCATCTTCATGGGGGTTCCAGAATCAAGTATGTAGTTTGCTTCACCAATTCCCTTAATGGGATATTGATAGTTATCTCCAAGAGATACCTTTAGTGGAGAGGTCTTTTCTTCAAGACTTGATAGAGTCTTCTTTTGTCCTGTCATGTGCTTTGAGGCACCACTATCAATGACCCATGTACCTTCTCCAGGTGTTATAGATCCAGAGAGTGCAGAGAAAAGAACATACTCTTCTGCATCTTCTTCTTCATTTCTTCTAGGTCTTCTTTTGGAGAAGGTCCTTTCTTCATCTTCTTCTTCTCTTCTAGATCTTTTCTTGAGAGGCCTTTCTTCCTCTTCAACTTCTTCTTCACTCTCATCTTCTGCAAGATGTGCATGATGTCTTTTGTGGTAAGTACCCTTTTTCTTTTTGTTAGGACAGTCTTTGGCAATGTGTCCTAATTTGTGACAAATGAAACATTGGAATGAGGAGTAATCTCTTCCTTGGAAGGATCCCCTTTTCTTTTGAAATCTTTGTGGAGGATGGGACTCCTTTTGACTATCCTTCTTAAGGTAGGATCGATTCTTTCTTCTCTTGGTATGGGTGGCCAAGGCTTGGTCATCTTCCTTGAGCAATGCTTCTCTGTTGGCAACCCTAGCTTCTTCTTGAACACAATCCTCCCATACTATATCAAACTTCATGCTTTCTTTTTTGGCACACATGGTTTGTATGAAAGATTCCCATGATCTAGTGAGACCATTTAGAGCTGTCATCACAAGTTCATCTTCATCAAGAGTATCACCAATGGCATCTAGTTGCTCCTTGATTAGAGAGACTCTTGAGAAGTAATCTTGAATGGATTCTCCTTTGTGCATCTTGGTACTCTTCAACTGAGTCCTTAGATTCATCTTCCTATTGATGTTCTTTCCTTCATACATTCTTCCTAGGGCATCATACATTTCCTTTGGAGTCTTCTTGGAAGCCACTTGGGGAATCAAGTGGTCTTTAATAGAATCAACTATGATTCTCTTTGCCCTAATCAAATCCTTCCTGTGTTTTTCTTTGGCTTCATCTCCTTCTGGTTCTGCAACTTCCTCCTTGATATAATGAGCAAGATCATTCTCCTTAAGAATGAGACCAATTCTGTATTTCCATGCCCGGAAATTTTCTATACCTTCTAGCTTGTCTTCAAGCTTAGTGTTTGGAGCCATCTTCTCTTGGGGGAGTCCAAGAGACAGAGTAGACTTTCCTGGAAAGTTACTTTTCACTTTTCCGGAATCTGGAACAGAATTTTATCGCACTTTTGGTAGAATTAGGGTTTGACTTTCCCGGAGTTTTGCTCAACCAAAAAGTTCGATCTATAGCTCAAAAGAATGCTCTTGAGAAGGGCTATCCAGCCATGTAATCAGAATTCAAAAATTCCAACTTTTTTCTGAAACCAAATTCTGACGTATCGCACTTTTGGTAGAATTAGGGTTTGGATTTCCCGGAGTTCTACCCAACCAAAAAGTTCAATCTAGGGCTTAAAAGAAAGGTATTGAAAAGGGCTATCCAGCCATGCAACCAAAAATCAATAATACCAACTTTGGGCTGAAACCCTAACTTCACCGGAGAGAGAGAGAGAGGTATTCTTACCTTGTGAAAGATGTCCTATTCAGTTTAGCTCTGATACCATGTTAAGTTTAAACCAAATAGACTAGCAAGATCACTGAAAGAAACATAATCACAAGATAGACACAGAATATACCCTGGGAAACCCTCATGGGGTAGAAAACCCAGCAAAGCTTTCCTCAATAAGATGATCAACCAAAATACAAGATGTGCTCCTTCCTTCTTTGTCTCCTTAGCAGATCTCCCAGACAAGTGCGCACTCTTCCACAAGTGAGTGAGTGTTCTAATGAGGAGTTCACCTCCTTTATTTATACTGACTCTCAACTGACTAAAAGACCTAATGGGGCCGACCTCTCCTGGAGAAGTCTAATAACCCCAAAAATATAACCACAGGGCCGACCCCCACATGGTGGGGTCTAATAACCCTAGTTAATACAAAACCCCGGAGGAATAAACATCTCCGGATACATAATAGGGTTACCTCGGAGGGATGAAACATCTCCGGAATAATAAAGTACAAATATAATATTCTTTGAAGTTACAATATTCAACAAGTCTAGCTTATAGGAGGCTTCACCACTTCCTTTTATGGGATACTGGTAGTCATCCCCAAGTTTCACCTTGTGGGGTGACTCATGTTCAGATAGGTTCACAAAGGATTCCTTGAATCCTGTCATATGCTTGGAAGCTCCACTATCTATAAGCCAATCATTGCTTCCGTGTGTAATAGTTTCTGTGAGAGCTGAAATCAGAATATATTCTTCATCACTTGAAGAATCTTCACTATCTTCTCTGGTTCTCTTCCTTGGAGGTTCATCTTCCTCTGCAGTGTGAGCATGATGTCTTTTGTTGTTGTTCTTCTTCTTGTGGGAGCTGCTTTTGTTCCTGGGACAATCTCTGGAATAATGTTCCTTCTCATCACAAGTATAACATCGAATGTGAGAGAGATCTCTCCTAGATCCTCCAAAGTTCTCCCTCCCATTCTGGTGATGGTGTTTACCCTTCTTGTGATGAGGATGCTCCCTCTTGTTATTGTTCTTCCTAGTGTGTGCTGTGAGACCCTGGTCTTCATTACCCATCTTTTCTTCTCGAGCTACAATTCGAGTTTCTTCCCGTGAACACTCCTCCCACAGCCTACTGAAGGTGATCAATTTTCTTCTTGCACATATTCCTTGAATGAAGGAATCCCATGACGTAGGAAGACCATTCAATGTGGTCATCACTATTTCTCCATTCTCTATATCTTCTCCCACAGCTTCAAGTTGATCTTTTATCTGAGAGACCCTTGTAAAGTAGGATTGCATGGTCTCTGCATTTTGTATCTTGACATTGTTCAATTGGTTCCTCAATGTCATCTTCCTATTTATATTCCTCCCTTCAAATAAGGTGGTCAAGGCATCAAACATCTCTTTAGGTGTCTTCAGAGATGACACATGTGGTATGAGATGGTCCTTGATAGAATCTGCAATGATTCTTTTAGCCTTAGTCAGGTTCTTCTTGTGTAAGGCTTTAGTCTCATCTCCCTCTGGAATTGGAACCTCTTCATTCACATAGGTGTCCAATTCATTCTCTTCTAGGACAAGCCGAATCCTATACTTCCATGCTCAGAAGTTATCAGCCCCTTCAAGCTTATCCTCAAGCTTGGTGTGGTGAGACATCTTTAATGAGAATCTCAAATGGAAATAGAAAAGCTTTAGGCCTTACCACTTGATTTGTTGAAACTGGATCTGGAGCGGGCTAGGGTTTGACAGAGAAACCCTAAAAATTCAAACTTCTGTTTGGATAGAAAGATGCGCCTTGCTGAGGCGAGCAAGCTGGTACACCTGGATTTTGAAAATTCCAAAAATTGACCCCTCAAAAGTGACTTGCAAATTTTCGACCTGCAGTTTCTGGTCCTTTCTGGTTTTCTGGTTTTTTTGGTCCAGAGTCAAACTAGGGTTTGACTTATCCCGAGGTTCTACCCAACCAAAAACTTTGATCTTGGTCTCAAAATTTCGATTTTGAGGAGAACAATCCTGTGCTGAAAGCACTCCAAAATTCCTCTTATGTGAAAAGCCCTAATTTCCCACAGCAGTGACAGGCCAAAAATTGAAAATGCTCAGAATCAATTTCTGTTTCGACAGAAAGATGCGCCTTCCTTAGGTGAGTTAGCCTAGTCTCCTTTTGTTGATGATCTGTGGAGAGAAACCCAAAAATTAAGAAGCCCTAGCTTCTGCAGTTGCACAGTGTCTTCTTCTCAGGTTAGCTCTGATACCATGTTAGATTTTCACAATTTAATTCAAGATTATCTAGGATCTTATCTGAGAGAATAACATGCACAACAATTCAAACACAAGAGACAAGAGACACAAAGAATTTCGTTGGGGAAACCATAAAGGAGAAAACCCCGCAACTTCCTCAGAGATAGAATGAGCAACAATACAATAAACCCCAAAAGTATAAATGGTCTCCAACAACTTCTCTCTTCTTCACTTGTGCGAACTTGTCCTCCTACTCACTTATGCGAACTTGATGAGTGAGTGAATGATGAAATAGAGAGGAGCACCCTCTCTATTTATACTTTATCTTTCACTTGGCCTTTACCCTAATTAGACTGGGCCGACTTCTCTAGGAGAGTCTAATAACCCATTAACAACTTAACTTTGGGGTCTAATGCCCCGACATTTAATGGAGGGTTAACCTCAATGACTTTACATGATCCAAATACAATAATGACTCTCCCGATCGGAGGAATAAACATCTCCGTCGGAGGTACAATAATAAAATACAAATACAATATAAAATATACAAGTGAATATCTTCCGAAGTTACAATTACATTAACATACTTGTGGTCAAACCTATGTGCTGAGCTTTGTTAGTGACCAAATCTAGAATGTTGTGTTGTCTATAGTCTGATCTATATGCTGAGGATAACTTGTATTCAGATCTAATGTGTTGAGCCTTGCTTAGAGCTGCCACTGTGACTTGACTGTTGTTGACCATCTACTACAGCCTTTCATCTCTCTCTCTCAGGATTGTACAAACCCTATAAGGGTCAGTTTGTTCCTATTTGTTGACTTGTCTCTGAGAGGCAAAGTCTGTTATGAAAGTCATTTTTCTGAGTTTATAATAGGAAGGGTCCCACACTCTAGGTAAGTGTTCTAACCTGTTCTTCTGAATTAGACATGTTATTCAACTACTGCTTATTACATGTTACTGAAGATTGTTTTAACACGGGGACCTACTTGGTAGTATTAAAGTTGGAAGAGATGAAAATTATGTTTTAAATTATATTGGTTGTTTATTGTTGTATTATTCTGCAATGCCAAGTGGATAAGTTGATAAGCTGTTCATAATTTTAACTTGTGGCTATTCAGGTAATATATTTAGGTGAAGATGTTAGGAACAGGTTGAAACCAAATGATCTTTGCAGTCCAAAAGGCAAGTTTATATTCACAATGTAAAGATCCCTGCTAACTCTAAGGGAAAAAAATATAGTAATGTTATGAATGAGTTCAAAGGCTTGAAGGAAACAAACTTGAGCTAAGAGATACATAAAAAATAAAGTACCTAGGATTGCACCCAACTAACTCTATAAAGAAAACACGAATTTGCAAAATATGACATAAGGAACTATAGAACATTAAGAGAATGATAGGAGACCTTTTTGCCAAGGCCACATGTGGCTAGCAGTAAGCTGTACAATGCTTGGACCCATATGTACCAAGTAGGAAAGCGTTGCTTTTTCTAATTTCATTTTCACATATACTGTAAGAGAGATGTTTGGAGAATTTTTTTAATGACCAAATAAAGAGGGTGATAAAAGGCAACAATTTTTTTTTCTGTATATCTACCATCTGATTATTATGGTTTTTTGTGTTTAGGAGTCTTGTATTTCAGGAAACACAATGATTCCATACTAGTATTGGATAAGATGGAAACCTCTCAACTGGATTTTTTTGTTGATCACTTCATCCGTTATTTAGTGCAAAATTAAAATTCAGAGAGTGACCTCCCTATGAGTTTCACTCAACATATATTTCATACTTATATAAAAGTAAAATATTGAACTGGCTATGATGTCAAAAGTAAAAACAATTAAATATTAAAATTCAATGGAGCTGTACATTTTCTGGATCAAGATGTATGCCAGGTTATACCAGAAAAGGATACTAGTCTCATGTCTCATGTCTTGTTTGATTAGGGAGGTCCTATCGTGAGAGCTTCTCCTGTACCAATGACTGCCAGGACATCAGAAACTAAGCAAGTAAGAAAGCCCAACCTTGAAAAATCTACAGAGAAAACTACTCTAGAGCGTTGGAAAGCAACTGGGGTTATCTCACTCTCTGAAAGAGGTTTGGAGGTATGATGTTATTGTGTAACTCTTTTATTTCGTAGGTATACCATTCTTCTTTCAAAGCTAAGTGTGTGTTAAATAATGCCAATTTGATCATGTAACTTGCTTTTTCTCAATTTTGTGTTTTGCATTGGGGGTCGACATAATGTTGAAATTCACAAACCACATGTGCATGATCCCTAATGTAGAATATTCTTGTATTCATGTATTGCCATCTCAATAACCCTGAAGTAAGTTTTCATGTTTTTGAAAATTGGCTATTGATAACACTCTTGCTGAGCAATTACATGTTTTGACACATCTTGACAAATGAAACCCCTGGATAGTGTGTATATTTTGTTGGCTCATACATATTTTTGGGAGATAATTGTATTAATGTTGTTCCTATATATTTGGTCTCCTCGAATTTGGCATCTTTATTTATTAGATATTGACCACCAAAGTTTTGTTAAGGATACTCAACTTGTGGGTAGGGAAAAGCATGTTATTGTCCATTCATCACTCAACATAGATCGTCCTTGAAATACAAGAGATGCTAAGAAGGAAATTGCATAGTACAGATTTCAAAGTCAAAGGCCTTAGTATCTTAGTAACATTAAATGTAAATACATACAAACATTCATATAAATGTTTGTATATATTTTTTCTTTTTTTGAGGAAAACCTTGTGGGATCCCCTCCTCTTCCCCATAATATCTAGATGGAGGGAAGTTCAACTTTCAGCCATAATAGTGGTTCGTAATCACGAGAGACTCGATTATATTTGAACTTGTGACCTATGGTTTCCTTGTTAGCAACATGTCTCGACGGATGGTTCAAACTTAAATTGATTGAGTTAACCTTTGGGGATTTCTTAAATTGAAGGACATGGGCATGGGATTTGATCCACTTATGTGTGCATGGTTTACGAGGCCATTTAATATAATTTATTTGGGTGTAACCACACGTTCGACCACTACCTCAAGGTGACCCCTTTGGGTCTTGTGATCACACAACTTGTAGTTGCCCCAAAAGATGATCCTATTCAGGACGGTAGAGGAGATAGGCAACTAAAGAGGTGACTTGAGAGGGCCTCGATCCCCAAATGGATTGGTTGTCACGCCAATCGAGACACTTTTCGCTTTATGCTATCCAAGCCTTAGATAGCGAAGGGGGAGACCTAGATCTACTCCCGACAGGAGTGATCTAACCCAATCACTAGATCAAACCAGAACACTAGAGTATGTAAAGTGATAGGTATGAGAAACCCTATATCTATGGATGAAGTCATAGGATAGGTTATATTTGGATCAAGAGGCTTAAAGGATATAAAATGTTGACCCAATGTGAATGGAACAAGTGACTTGTAAATGTAAAGGTCAAATCTAGGATCAAGGCACTAGTAGATGAGAGTGATTTCTTTTGCCTTGGGAAACATGTCCAAGGTAGAAGGGTTAAGATCAAGATGAGGCTTTCTAGTACCTTTGGATGAGACTTGGTGAAGGATGTAACAATGTCTTAGCTCACAAGTCAAAACCGACATCAAACAACTCAGAAAAAATGGCTAAGTCTAGGAGTGCGCTAGGGTAGTAGAACAATGCCTAGGGAATTGGGTAGGAAGGAGTCCCTCAGGGGTGACACCGTAGGAGACCCACTTGGGGCTAGGCCTTGAGGTGAAAACCCATAAATCGTTCACCACGATTTCAAGTTGTTTGAGCTAGAGAATTTCTATAATTTTCGGCAGTTAGGGTTTTAGCAGTAAATTCAAATGGGCAATGGTTTAGAACTTCAAACAAAAAGATTATGAGTAGATCTTACTCGGAAAATCTTGAAGATGCCTTGAGAGTGATGATCTATTCCTTCTCAATCAATTTGAGACTATTTTATTGCGTATCCAAGTGAAATCGATTTTCCCAAGGAAGCTAGTGCGCCCCTCTCTCCTACACAAACAAACTAGCTAAGTTAGATTTGATGCTCAGAAGAAAATGACTGTAAAGGCATGAGACATATCAAAGAGAAAATCAAAGATCAAAAGATGCTATTGAAAACTCCCTGATATAAGCTGGCTTCAAGAGAACGAGTTGAAGAACCCCTGCAAAAATGCCCAAGTTGAAGTCGCCCTCCTGCAGTTAAACACTATTTCCAAAATATATTCCGGATCCACAACACTATCTCAAATGCTAAGAGAAATAGACTTTCCAATCACAATCTAAGAACATCCCAGAAAGAAAATCCAAGAGTTTTTGCAAATATTTTTATTATGAAAATTCCAAGAGCCAAAATCCATTTACAATGAGGGGGGATATGCTGTTGGGAGCGCAAAGCGGGGAGTGGGAGTAGAGCGAAAAACGAAATTTTCAAAAGCTCCCGTTTTGGGAGCATTTCAGGAGCATTTTTTATATAGTGTATGTTTTAATAAATTTTGATGGATTTATATTTAAAAAACATGTATGATGTTCAATTAGTTATAGAAAACATGGATTAAAACATATAACATCAATCATCTAGTAGTTATAACTTATAACATTATCATCAAATGATTAACCATAACAACTTTTATAGGAGCTTTGCAAAGAAGGGAGGAACCATAACATTGTCATCAAACGATCAACCTAGGAAGGGAGCTTTTAGTATAGGAGAGGTAGGTAGCGCCTTGGGAGCCTGCTTCCAAAACTGGGAGTGTTTTGGGAGCGAGCTTCCGAAGGAAGCGAGCTTCGGGAGCGGGAGCGAGGGGGTAGGGGGCGCTCCCACACAGCAGAGGGGGGGGGGTCTCTCCTTTAAATAGGATCGGGAGAGACCAAAACCCTAACCACTTTTTAGATGAGTGGTTGAGATCAAAAGATACAACAATAGTAATCAACGACTAAGATGAGCCAGACAATACAATACATGGATCACTCAAATGGGGGGGATGTGTTCCCTAAATGACGCCCAATGGGGGATGTATGACATCAATGTGATTAGGAACACAACATAACATTATGTTGGGGGGGTCTAGGAGGTAATAATATCTTCACTAGACCAAGCCCCAAGTACATCAAATATAAGATACATCAATAAGTGATTAAAATCATTTGGACGTTTGTCCCCAATACATAAGAAGACGTCCTCATAATGTGACTAGGAGGATGTGTGGACCCCACTAAAGTTGAAGACTGTGCCGGAAGGTGTGGAATGCATCACAATAAGTCTCTGATCAAACCCCATGCCATTTCCTTGCCAAACTAAGCCAAATCAATTTCCTTGCTAACCAATTCTTCCATTTTTAACTACCGGAATATCACCTATAATAGATAAAAATGCCTGTAACTCTCTGCCAAGTGCTCCGGGCACCAAACTGACTGCACCAAAATGCCTAGGAATAGGGTAATATGGTAATAAAAAGTGGCTGGACCCCATATCCCCTCTGTAGCGCTCCAGGAGAACTCAAATGATCTCTGAAAGTGCTGTACAGGCCATTTTTACATGGCAATATACTGTATAGTGATAAACTGACCATATCATCATTTGTAAGTGCCTAAAACTGATAAATGAGTGTCCCAATGAACTCACAAGGTCCAAATCAGGTAATAATGAGTACTCATACACTAAGTGACCATCATGATAATCATCTGTAAGCTCATCCATGCTTGAACAATAAAAAGCCCGAAAGAAAACATTGTGCAGCTGTTGCCTAGGGTTTCCATTTCTGGAAACTAGTCATCTTGGCATTTTCTCTATAAATCATGTTTGGCGAAGGTTCAGGATCTGAAACTTGGACAAGCCGAAGATGAAATATTCATGTACCTTGTGTGCGAGTTTCAGTGTCAGATTCGCTGTACTTTAGGAGATATGATCCATGAAAATTAGGGTTTTAGCCTCCTCCAAAATTGAGTTTTAAAAAGGTGACCTAGGGAGAAATGCTATATCTCGGGCTACGATGATCCAAATCGAATTTCGTAAGATGTTCCAGAAAGTGCATGGACTGCAGTTTCTCTGGTGTGAGTTTCAGAACCCGAAGATGAAACAGTGACGTGGCATTCCGTACAAGTTCACTATACGGAAACAGTCCATAAACAGGTCATCGTGGGAAAATTAGCATAAGTTCCACTTGGTAAATCCAATCCTGCTCTAACCTGTGGGGTTGGATCGATGACGGATCAGACTATCACAGGATGAAGTTTCAGACCTTGAGGAGCAGAAATTTTGGAGATACATCAGAATTAAGACGCGACAAATCTGCATTAGAAATTGAAGAAACTAGGGCATCAAGTTTTTGGGGCTTCTCTTCATCAATTTGGAAAAAGGAGTAAATTGGACAACTCGCCTTGAGGAGGCGCATCTTCCTGTCCAATCAAAAGTTCAAGATTCTAAGTTTGAAAAATTAGGGTTTCTTTGACAAACCCTATGCCAACCAGCTCTAGAACCAGATTGGGCATCTCAAATTGGTAAGACCTAAATCCTTTCTATTTTCATTTAAGGTACTCATTCAATATGTCTCACCACACCAAGCTTGAGGATAAGCTTAAGGGAGCTGATAACTTCCGAGCATGTAAGTATAGGATTGCTCTTGTCCTTAAAGAAAATGATTTGGACAAGTATGTTAGTGAAGAGGTTCCAACACCAGAGGGAGATGAGGCTAAGGCTATCCACAAAAAGAACTTGATTAAGGCCAAGAGAATTATTGCAGACTCCATTAAGGATCATCTCAAAGAACTTGATTAAGGCCAAGAGAATTATTGCAGACTCCATTAAGGATCATCTCATCCCATATGTGTCATCCTTCATGACACCCAAAGAGATGTTTGATGCATTGACAAGACTATTCGAAGGGAAGAACATCAATCGGAAGATGACATTAAGGAACCAACTCAAGAACTTAAAGATCCTGAACTCAAAGACCATGCAATCCTATTTCACTAGGGTCTCACAGATCAAGGACCAACTTGAAGGAGTTGAAGAAGAGGTAGAATACTTGCTCAAACATTTCCTATCATAAGCAAGAAAGGCACATTTTCCTCAAAATCAGACGATGAAGTAGAGCACACTGTTAGAGACTCCAGTAGTTCCTGCAAGGAAGCAAAGATCAAGAGGGAGCACATTGTCAGAGACTCCAATAGTTCCTGCAAGGAAGCAAAGATCAAGAGGGAGTCCACCCAACAACCAAACAAAGATAAGTATTTGAATTGTCATTACTTAGATGATACTGTTCACATTTATATTCCTAGACTTAGGAAGTGTGTTATGCATATTAGAGTGATTGCGTTGATGAACATTATACTACTAATATACATGTGATGGGTAAGTTGCCTATGGTACTGTACAACATTCCATTGCTACTTATCTAGAATGAAACCTCTTTGTTGACATGTTGGGAGTAGTGCACGCTCTTAATAATGTTTTGGTAGAGATGGAAGGCATCTAGAAAGTTACCGTATGAATATAGGATATGGATGAATGTTGTAGCATTGGCTAAGATAGTTGCATGACTGTATGACCTATGTATTTATGCATAAGAATTTGTTTTGAAATTTATGAAATGTTTCTAATCACGCAACTAAATTGACTTGTAGGAAAGATCGTGAGAAACTTGTAACGATGATTAAGCTATAACATTCAAGAAGATTTATGAAGTTATGTAAAAGACAATTCAAGAAGCTCATGAAGATTGTGACATGGCAGAACCACAAGAACCTGTAGATCCACCTCGTGAGAAGAACTCCCACAAGAGAAGACCAGCATGGGCACAAGAAGCATTACAAGATGCAGAGAAGTATGGCGCTCCAGAGGGGATGCATAGAGAAAGCAAGAGACCCAAACCATACTTTAGCTATGTGGTTCTGCCGTGTGAGATCATTGATAAAGAACCTTCCAACTATGAGGAAGCAACATAGAAGAATAATGGGAGGATGCCATGATTGAGGAGTATCGGTCAATTATGAAGAATGATGTCTGGGAGGTAGTTCCGAGACCGGAAGGGAAGTCTGTTGTGACTTCGAAGTGGCTTGACAAGATGGTAGCATTGAGAAACACAAGGCAAGGTCTGTGGCACGTGGCTTCTCCCAGAAGGAAGGAATAGACTACGAGGAGACATTTGCACCTGTAGCAAGATACACTTCTATCAGATCTATATTTGTTGCAGAGTTTGAGATGAAGGACCTAGGGATGATGCATTATTTCTTAGGTATGGAAGTGTGGCAGAGTGCGGATGGAATCCTCCTTGGACAAGGGAAGTATGTAGTAGAGATTCTGAAGAGGTTCGGAATGATGGACTACAAGGCTATGGCCACACCCATGGCATCGAACTTGAAGCTACTGTGTGATGCTTCATTAGAGTCAGTTGATGCCACGCTGTACATTGGTTCGTTGATGTATTAGACGAACACGAGACAAGACATATGCTTTGCTGTGAACACCCTGAGCCAGTTTCCGACGGATCCGAGACATGTTCACTTGATTGCTGCAAAGCATATATTGAGGTACCTCAAGGGTACAGTTTATCTCAAGGGTACAGTTTATTATGGGCTCAAGTATGAGGCGAATCAGAAGATTAACCTGCATGGTTATGTTGATTCGGATCGGGTAGGCAGTACCACCGATAGGAAGAGCACTTCAGGATGCTACTTCAGTATGGGATCCAGTATGATCTCTTGGTTTAGCAGGAAGCAGTCGTGCGTGGCACTGAGTACAGCCGAAGCAGAGTATGTTGTAGCTTGTTCGGCTAGTTGTGAGGCAGTATGGCTTAGGAAGCTAGTGCCAGATTTGTTTGATCTCTAGTTGGAGGCGACTTGTATCTTCTGTGACAAACAAAGTTGTGTGACGTTGTTTAAGAATTCGGTGTTCCATGACAAGTCGAAACATATTGAGATCAAGTACCACTATATCCGGGATATGGTGCAGAGAGGAGCAGTGAAGCTCCAGTATGTGGCGACAGACGAGCAGATAGTTGATGTGTTGACCAAGCCATTAGCTAGAGTGAAGTTTGAGTACTTCAGAGAGAAGCTTGGTGTTATCCAGATCGAGGTTCCTCCTAAGAGGGAGTGATGAGACCAGAAGACGTAGATGCACTGGTTCTCTCATGGTGGAAGACGTAGGTTGTCCATTGGGACGTAATGCACTTGGTGTGCCTCGAGCTGTACTCCCATGTTGGAGAAGACATAGAGCCGTTCTCGCATGGTGGTAGGCGTAGGTGGTCCTTGGGATGTAATGCACTTAGGGTGCTCCTAATTGTCCTCCCATGTTGGTAGATGTAAGGGATAGTTCTCGTATGGTGGTAGGCGTAAGTGGTCCTTGGGACGTAATGCATATGGGATGCTCCTGATTGTCCTCCCATACTGGAGACGTTGAGAGGTCCACTGGTCATAAGACATTGTGTTGTGCGCCTAGGTAGGATCTCGCATGGTGGAAGGCATAGGTGGTCCTTGGGACATAATGCACCTGGGGTGCCCTTGATTGTCCTCCCATGTTGGTAGACGCGGGCTGACTGTTGAGGGACATGAGATGTGCATCTGGGCTGTGCTCTGTGTGATGATGAGATGATCTGGATACGACGAGGCACCAGTAGGAGACGCAGGTGATTGCTGTGGCAATGTAATATGTGGTCCTGGGCTGTCCCTACTTGATGGCTTGCTCGTAGAGATGATGAAGACCTACATGAGGGCTAGGCCTACATCCAACATGAAAAAGGGTTGGCTCTGTAGAACTTCCTATGACGGATAGATTCGAGAGATGTCACCAATCAATGATCGACAAAATGAGGATTGCGGCAGCAGCGATGATGATGATCCAGTGTTGATGATGATTTTCCAGCATTGAAGATGTTCTAGTGATGATGACGTTGTCCAAACTTGTGTCCAAGGGGTTGATGACTATGGCAAGAGAATACCTTCCTAGTTAAGAGGGAGTGTTGTTGTAAATGTAACTTCGAAAGATATCCCTGTTATCACACAACTTGTAGTTGTCTCTAAAGGTATCCTATCCAGGACGGTAGAGGTGTAGACAACTAAAGAGGTGACCCAAGAGATGCCATGATTCCCAATGCAAGTTGGGTGTCACGATAACCGAGGCACTCTTTACTTTAGATCAAGACTAAGCAAGACCAAGGGGGAGGCCCTAGCTTAGCCAATGAAGGCTAGCGAAACCAACCTAGACCTCCTAGGGAAATGTGATGATGATAAAATAGGAGACCAAGATGATATTAGATCTTGATCTAAGATGGGTAAGTGGGCCCAATGAGCTAGGGCTTGGTTGAAGAGGCTCAAGGAAGGACAAATGTTCAACCAAGGAGAGATAAAGGCCACTTATGAGGTTAAAATAGTAGATCTAGATAGATCTAGTGCCAAGTAAAAGTACCCAAGTGGGGCCCACCCTTAAAATAAGGAAAATGGTCCAAATGGGGCCCACAAGGTGAAAATTGAAATGATGTAGCACTAGGGTGTTTGCTATGAAGTAGATTTGACGATTAAACAAAGAATGAGCAATCCCCACAACTTGGATCTAGCAAATGGCCACCTACCCAAGAAGTGCGACTTCCTCAAGAGAGGACTAGTGCCTTAGATTGGGGGGAAAATGGGGTCGGATGTCCACCAAACTTTAGATCGGGAATATTATGTTGATTTTAGAGATGGGTTTTAATTATTAAGCCCAAATGATTGCTAGATCCAAGTAGATCTAAAAAAGAAAAAGAAAAAGAGGGTTTTGTGATCTAGAAATAATGGATAAGCTAAGGAAGTAGAATAGGTACCTTTCAAGCGTACCTGGATGATGAGATGAATGCCGGTTATGACGAGGATTACTTTGCCAAAGATCAAATGGAAGATTTTGCAATTTTCTTGCTAGTGCGATTTGCCCAAGCCCACACGTGTGCCCCTCTATTACAGCAAAACCAAGGAGACAAAGCTCAATCAGTCAAACAAAATGAGAATAGATACAAGCTAGAAGTAAAAGACAAAGAATGATTGGTACAAAGACAAAATCACTCCCTGTTTGATCCACGATTTGACAGTAGATTTGCAGGGAATCCTCACCACCAATGCGCACTCCTCCAAATCGGCCTCTTCACCTGTAAATAGAAATAGTGGAAAAATATACAAGATAGCTACAAAATATCCTCCAGTGTAATGGACAGAGCATTTACAATCACCATAACCAAACACCACACAAGATCCAAGATGCCCAAAAAAATATTTCTTCTATTCCGGTAGCCAAGAGCCAAAAATCTCTGGATGCCTTTACAAGAGGGGGTCCCTTCCTTAAATAGGATGAGGGAGACCAAAACTCTAAAACACTTTTGAAATGAGTGGTTGAGATCAAAAGATAAAAGATACAATCAACGGCTAAGATGAGCCGGTACAATATAACATGGATCACTCACTAAAGGGGGGTGCGCACTCACTAAAAGAGGGCTCCAAGGGGGTGCGCACTACATACAAGTGACTCGGGTACAAGTATGCCACATAAGATGACTAGGACAAGACACTAGGAGCACATGGTGGGACTAGGAGGTATTACTTCCCTTCACGAGCATCACCCCATGGTACAATAATATAACATATGACTCAATGACATGCCCAAGTGTACAAATGATCAAATCCTCGCCCCCTCAACTGAGAGAAGAATGCATCAAATCACATCCTGATGACTGTGTGGACCCCACTGACTGCTGCAAATTGATCTGGAAGGAGTGGGATACACCATAGATGACCTCAGAGTAGACGTCATGCCAAAACCTTGCCTCAATTGCCCAAATCGAATTCCTTTATGACCTTTTTATTCCATTTTAATCCTCTTGAAAAACCATCAAACTGCCCATAGCTCACTGTCAGGTGCCTGCGCTGCAAAACTGACTGTGCCATCATGTTCGAAAGGGGGGTAATATGGTAATAACAAGTGGCTGGACCACCCCCTTCCCCTGTAGCGCCCTAGGCAATGACTAGCCTCCAATGCTCTAGCTGGACAGGCCACATCGGCATGGCCAAACTGGTCAACAGGTGGAAGACTGCTCAAGACATGTCGAGAGTGCCTAAAACTGAAAGATAAGTGTCTCAATGGATCCAAAAGACTCAAATCCACTAGAGATGAGTACTCATACACCTCATGGCAACTTGTAAGATTATCTGTAGGGTCCATCATACCTGGACAAATAAAAATATGATGATCTGGAAATAATAATAATCACGAAAAACTACATCAATCATCATTTGAAGTTTGTGCCCATCATATGGAATCATCAAGAGGTACACAAAGGACCATAGATCAACATCATATAATAAAATTGGTCCATCTCATCACGGATCTAAGGTTGACCTTGGTCAAGCTAAGTTTGACGGGTCAAATTGATCAAAATATGACCTTGGCTAAAGAAGCCAAGCTGCGACAAGTGCAAATGGTTAAGACATGTTCTTTAAATCATTTTCATAGCAAGACTATGGAGTATTAAGCATCATTTCACTGGCAGTTAATAAGTAATAATAGGTTAGTTAAATATCTTACTTTCAAAAGGAATCTCAAGAATATACTTGTTTGCAAACATGATCAAATTGCTAGGGTGAAGGCTAAAGATGCAAGGCTAAGCTGAATGGGGATGACTTGACATTGTGATACTTTGGATGAGGGACATGGTGTTACACACTTAAGCATGTGCTGGACAAGGAGTACACAAGGAATGGCGGTGTCTCACAAATGGATGAGTTGTTCAGTGAAGTGCTTATTCAACCTTGGCAAAAATGTCTATTACTAGAACCGCCATGAACTAGGTGTCAGGCTAACCGTAACTTGAGGTTCTAGGGGACACTTAGAATTAACTGTCCTTTGCTCCATCTCATATCATAACCGCAAGCTCAATGAGGAAAGTTTCACATAAGGTCAACAGTCTTTAGATTTGGCATACATTTAACCATTGCTTTTGAGGACCTTTCATTTCACAAAATTTCATGGCCAACAATCTTTAGATTTAGCATACATTTATCCATTGCTTTTTAGGCCTAATATGACCCCTCTGGGATTTTGCATGTGCTTATAAGCACAACTAATCGTAGCTTTCATCCGGGGTGCATTTACATTACCTAGCATTGAATTTCATTTCCATTCACAACCCTTTTCACTGGGCTTTACAAGATATAACAATAATTTCCATATGTATTACAATTTTGCTTAAGGTTTTAGCCAACACAACTCAAGCAACTAGGGGGACTTCTGCAAATCTAAACCACACATTGGGGCAACTGACTAGAGTGATAAAGGCATAAAATCCAACTGAGCAAGGGCAACTTTTGTTGCCAACTCAGAGCCGAGACACAAAATAAACATGGATGCAAGTCTAACACAGAGGCAGAAGCGAGGAGATCCTCCATATCACAAGTCAAGGTGTAAGTCAGGGTGAAGATCATCAAATGGGGAAGGACAAATGGATGGATGGAGACAAGTAGAAATGGTGCTTAGGCTAGCAAGTCAGGATAGACAATAAATGATCACGTTCACATTCATAGGAAGGTAAAGACGAACAAGTATAAAGCAAGACTACAACCATTGAGAACACTGCATCTAAAACACTGAAACTACCCCCTATCTGTATGGAACAAAAGGTCATATCGGTCATCAAATTTGAGATCTCAAGGCTCAGCCTTGGCACAAGGTCTACTAAATGTCTGATACAAAGATGCTCTGATGTGTGAGTGATCATAAATAATGCTGCTCATTATACCTGATCTCACTGAAAGTGTGTAAAGGAAAAGCTCGAAAAGGTGCAGATATCTGGTCTATTGACATGGTAGCCCAGCTACTATGTATGTGATAACATCTGTCTCCAGCTGAGACAAGTGCTCTAAGGGAGAGAGTGCTTGAGAACCTCAGAATCTCTGGTCCCCAACACTAAGCGCACCAATCTTCAATCCAACACTCGACTTCTTTTGCTTTCATCTTTATTTGCACCTATTTCTGCACACATGGAAAGCAAAATACCACGTGACGCGTGTATGGGATAAAAATAAACCAAAATAAACTGCATAAATCAAATTCTATTCTAGAGCAAAAATAAAGTGCATATAAAATAATAGCACTAACTCATGGAAATTTTTAACATTTTCATTTTATTAACGCAAATGCAGAAGATGAGAAAACTTAGAAAGGAGCAGACTCAACTCACTCAAGGAACTCAGCAAAAGGGAGAAGCATTCAAAAAGAGGAACAAAAGACTCGCAATACTCAGCACTTCAAAGAAACTCAAAAGACTCAGACAACACTCAGCACTCGGAAAAAGAAAAAGGCACTCAAATCCTACTGCTGAAATGAGCTTATTCAAAGACCTACCTACTCTAAACAGGCAAGAGGAGTCCTAGCTTAAGTCAAGTTAGGGACATAATCCCTAAACTCTCTCTGATTGATAGGTAGCATGATCCGCTTCCTAGTCCAGTAGTGAGGAAACACATATCATCAATGCAACGCTCCACTGTGAGCGGTCCAACCCAAATATCGCCAGATCCCTTGGATCGTATGTAAAATAGATCATTAGGCACAATGACCTTATCACCACATAAAAATCTACGACGATTTGCAAACTCAGGGATGGATTCAACATTACGAATTGGATGGATATCAGAATTGCACTGAGGTTGGGGTGTGACTATGAGTTCCTATTAGTAGGAACTGCATCAAACCTGGGAGTTCCACCTTCTAAAGGAATGGCTACCCTACCAATAAGGACTTCTTGAATCACTCTTCTCCTTGGATATTCATCTCTCGGTTCTTCACTCTGTGGGTGAATGATAAACTTTGGAGTCTCTCCCACAGTCCAAAAATATCCGATGACAACCTCATCTTCCTCATTTTCCAATGGAGATGGTACATTTTGGTTTTCAATACATCTACTACTACCTTCTCCAGTTGGAATGGGAACAACCATATCTTCTAAAATTGCTCGGTGGTTGGTGGGAAGTAACGAATGACTCGAAACCATATTAGAAGCATTCTGAGCCCCCGTGTTCAAAAGTGCTGGTGAAGGAGTAGGAATGTGAGGTGGATCAATAGAGTGCATACTCCCTTCACTAATAAGCAACTCACAGGGAAGAAGAAAACTAGGGACATCCCTAAGTAACGGATAACGAGAAGATAACTAATTCTCATTGGTTGCAATGTTGGCATGAGGTTCTTCCTGAAACAAAGCAAGGTTGTTCAGAGAGAACTCCCCTTCAGGAGCATCATGTGCCAAAGCATGTTCTTGCCAACTCATGGAGTTGTCATTTACCTGCCTCAATACACCATCTTCCTAGGACATATGAGATAAATGATCGGGAACATCATAAAAATGATATTCAATAGGTCTTCATCACTTCCCAAACTAGGGGAAGGATGTGTTCCTTCAATGTTGTTTTCCCATGGAATGATGTTATCAAGCCCTTGCCTTTCTCTTCCGTATTATGATCAACCAATGCAATCCATTCATTAACCGTCCTAGGTATATGCTCACCCCCTCTTACTTGATCTAAATCAGTCTCAGAGTTGTTTGTTTCAGTGATGGGCTCAAGTTGATCAATCTGTGGCTCCGCGTCACTAAGTTGGTTAAAAGCTCTAATTTCTTCCGATACTTCACCACAATGCATTTCCAGATTTATTTCTCTAGTAAAAATAGCTCTATCCCTTTCTTCCTCAGAAGAACTATCATCTCCAAAAAATCTCCAAATCTCTTCTCTTCCTATACTACGATCCTCACCATGGCCACCCATGACCATAAAAATGCCCCCAGGCAATAATTCACCCTCACCATAAGTGTTCCTTACACCATCCTCATAACTTTCAAGGTGACCATCGTAAAATGGCTCTCGATATATCCTAACTAAAGACCCATCAGAGTTGGGAATAGTAGTGTATGATAAGTCCATTTGAAGATGACCCCCTAATCTAGCAGACCACTTTCTACACAAAAGCATTCCGTATACTGGGGGTAGATCTATGACTACTATGTCCATTAGCATGGATATATCAGGGCATGAAAACAGGTCAACTCTCAAATTCTTAATTAATCCAAAGACTTGAACTGGTCTTTAGTCAATTCCACACATTCCTATAAGGCCTAGTTATTTTTAACCCCATGGCTTCCATGACTTGCAAAGGCATGACATTCATGGAAGCTCCAGAATCTAGCATACGATTATGAATAAGGGTGTCACCTATATGAAGTGTAAGATAAAGGGGTTGATGACCACCATTCTTCCTCTCATAAAGTGTTGTTTGGATATTGATGGGAGGATCTTCTTCTTCTTCAACATTAACACTAGGTGCCAGGTCTGGAAGATGTTGATCCCTACCATGACTAGTGGTAGGTTCAGGGATACTCTTGAAAAATTCTACCACATGTTCTTTAATGGATGGGATTTTCATAAGTTCAGTGAGTGGCATGTTGTGCATAACTTTATCCAATTCCTTCTCAATGTTAATATCTAGATCATACTCCGAGAAAGGAATTAGCTCACTCACTGCGCTAGGCAGCTCACTACTCTTTCTTTCAATGAAAGGGGTAGGATTTTGGCCATCCTTTCTTCTTTGATAAATTCTAACAGGAGCTTGGCCACTACTTTCAGGCTGTTCAATGGCATAGACGGGAAAACTAGAACTAGGACTCTCTTCAGACTCTTCTTCTTGGTTGAGCAAAATTCTTCCAAAGTCTTTATCAAAATCCAAGTTATCGACCCAATTAATGTTCTTAGGAGAATCTTGAGTATCCTCACTATGAGTGGGATAGTAAGGATCTTCCTCTTTCTGTTCTTCTGACCACTTAATTCCAGGAGGTTCAGGAGACGTTTGGCTCACAGGGTTTCTTCTTTCATTCTCATTATTAGGCCTCTTTTGTGGGTTCCAATAATGTTTTGGGCCATAAGGTTGCCTATACCTTTTCGCTTCTTTACTTTTAGCTAGATCTCTAGTCAGGAGAGTTAAGTTTTTCATCATTTTTTGCATGCTCTCCATCATATCGTTGGGATCTTTCACTGGTTCTTTTCCCTTCTTGGCTTTGGGCTCATATCTAGAGGACGAAGCACTAATTGAATCAAAAACGTTTTGCTTCCCCATAGAGGCAGCATTTGCTTCAGCCCTTCTAGCATTCTCTTGAGGGGATTTTAAGTCTTTAGGGTCTTTGTCTTTGAGATGGTAGCCTAGGTAACCCTCAAATGAATTGAGGTAGTGAATCAACACAACTTATTCTTTAGGCCTAATGTCATCAGGGATATTGGCCACTATCTTGTCAAAGTGGATGTTGAATTCATGGACAAATTCATTTTCTTTCTTCTTAACTTCGAAAAGTTGATTCAAAAGAAAGCGCCCATCCAACTTGACTGACCACTCATACTTAAGTTTTTCAATGAAGTCATCATATCCTGTGACCGATGATGCAGGCAAGCGGTCAAACCATTTACGTGCATCACCTTCCAAGGATGCAAAAAGACCCCTCATGTAAACATCTTGTTGTTCGCTAAACTGCACACCAGCAACAGAAATCTTTTGAAAGATGTCTCCCTCACTGGAAAGTGGGGAGAGGTGCGGCCTTGGGGGCAAGCAATGAGCCAGGTACTGTCACATGAATCCCAGCTCCTCCGTTTAGGCTAACTCCTAACGAAGCCAAGGGGGGAAGTCCCTAAAAAAGAGTTGTCTAAGGCTCTTATGTTTTACATGTTTTTGATGTTGAGATGCGGATGGGTGTTGTTTAGGAGTTTTTTGTATAGTGACTAGAACAGAATTAAACACGCAATCCACGTTGCAAATTTCACAAGATACAAATTCAGAAGATAACAATATACTTTGACTTCGAATTTAAAGCAAGCATCCACAAGATAGAGATTTAAACAAGTGATAAGGACATATGGTCCAGATTCAAAAGATATGTAAGAATTATTAAAGACCAGTGCCAAATGGAGTCAAATAAAATACTTGTGATGCTAAAAAATGTAAGTCGAAAGTAGCTGTTTGTGAGAACGTTTTGAAATTGTTCTTGGTAGATTTTAAGTGTTTTAGATGTTCTTGTTTATTAGGATAAGACCAAGGGTATCAAAAGGAGTGGAACCTTGACCAAGACAAACACTGGCAACCTATTAGGTGATAGGTCGGGGGCACCCAGATTGCAAAGAGGGCAAGTGTGCTTGCGGCTTGACCGCCCTCGAGTCTGACAGTGGATCCCCGGCACCACCTCTTTCAGGAAGAACTCAGCGATTTTGTCTTGGTTGGGGTTTTGGGTAAAAAATTTAATTAACGTTATCACTTGTGAATTAGCAAGTCTTCCACCTTTCTGAGTACTAGCCGAACCGTTTCCGGTTGGCAGAACATACGGGTGTAGGACAGAAACCAAGGTAAATTAATTAAAAGGGAAAATGTGGGTTGAAAAGTTTTATTTAAGAGCACTTTGTTCAACTCTCCGATAGAGAGCGCTCTTGACTTGATCTTATGACCACAGTTCAAGAGACTTGCTAATTTAACAAATGCCTAATGCAGGGAAAGATGCAAGACTAAAAAATGCCCTCCGATAGAGGGTGCTCTTGACTTGGATTTGGCCAAGTTCAAGAGACTTTGGTTCGTTTTAAGAAGCAGGTAGTATTTGTAAAGCAAGATAACTCAACTTGAAAAGATTAAATAATATGATAGATCAGCAAGATATGGGAAGTTACTAACAATACTACTTGCAAGATAATTTAACACTTGACACCACATCAAATCGACTTTTGCATGAGGAAGGGCGAATTAGCTCAAGTGGATAATCTTCTGGTGACTAGATAGTTGACTAGAATCACTTGGAGTTGATTCGAATCTTCATAAATGTCCATTGCCATGTCATTTAGCCTTTTATTTTAATCAAATTGATTAATTTTGGAGAGATTTGGATTATCTCCAAAATATTCAATTTTATTATTTTAATTAATAATTTCTCTGTAAATGACTTTTTAGAGAAAATATTAATTATGAGGCTGAATTGACATCTGAAAGTTGGGTTTAGCTGGTCCATGGGTCATGTGTGATTTTTGGCTTATGAAACGAGCCATCAATCACCAAATTTGGACCCTGGACGACTGACATATTACAAATTATTATTTCTCTATTTAAACTATAGAGAAATTTATTAAATTAAAAAATAATTTAAAAAACCCAAACTCGACGGACCCGGTAAAATTTTTTTGAAATTTTTTCTGGGGGTCCTAGAGAGTTAGGACATGACCAAAACCTATTCTCATAGTGTCTAGTAGGTTTATACATTATAGTTGGACTCTAATAACCCCCCATGGCAAAAATTTCCAAAATCGGGCATTCCAGCTTTGGAGGAAGCGGGAGAAAAACCAAGAGATTATATCTCGCCGGAAGCAAAGTATAATCTGACGGTGAAAAAACTCCCTGGAATACCTTAGTTGTTTAATCCAGTCATGGGGAACCGAGCCACTCATACCCTACTAGCACACTTTATTACAAACCCCCATGGGGCCATGGTCATGTCGACTCAAAAAACAAAACAGGCTAACCATAACTGGCTAGCCACAAATGTTGAATCATCTGATACACTGGAGTCAAACACTTATCATGTTTGTCAAATGGCGGCTCACGAGAAATTCAGCTATTTGTACAAAATAGGTGATAACACATCTTCTTCTTCTGCCCCATAAGCCTCCATGTGTGCCTAGACATTTTCAATGTGGTCCTCAATGGAGGTCGCACAGTTCCCATTGAACTTGGGGATCTTTTCAAAATATTTGTCCGGCATATCATGGGGTGAACCAGGGATTTGGGAAAAGTCTAAAGGTAAAGCTTTGGCCTTGTTCCCAAATCTACGAGCAACGAGAGGATTGGTTTGAGGATTGTTTCCTGGAGGAGTTTGAGTTGTTTCAGCCATTTGATTTGTTGGACTTAAGTTATGATTTGGAGATGAAGGAGTAACCGAATTGGTTGAAGGGGAACCCAAGAAACGATTTGGAGAATCGGAATTAACGATTTTCCAAAAGAAGTTAGATGATTGGGCTTTGGGATCTCTTCTATGATAAACAAGCGGGGTTCCTTTTGTTTGATTTAAATTAGCCCTACTTCTGAGATCGTAAGGATGTTTATGAGGTCGTTCCTCAGCGGAGTCACGATTAGGAGTCACTAGGTAGACTTAGGTTCTTTTCTACCAAAAGATATGTCGTGAATAAGCAGGGAGATATGAGTGAAAATGGATGGTTATGAAGGATTTAGTAAAACAAATGATAACCATCTAGTTTACAAGACCGAATGCGATAAGTATAAGTTACGCATGGATACTCGTAGACACCTGAGGTAAGTCTCTACCTCCTCAGCAACAGCGCCAAAGATGTTGTCACACAACTTGTAGTTGTCTCTAAAGGTATCCTATCCAGGACGGTAGAGGTGTAGACAACTAAAGAGCTGACCCAAGAGATGCCATGGTTCCCAATTCAAGTTGGGTGTCATGATAACCGAGGCACTCTTCACTTTAGATCAAGCCTAAGCAAGACCAAGGGGGAGACCCTAGCTTATCCAATGAAGGCTAGCGAAACCAACCTAGACCTCCTAGGGAAATGTGATGATGATAAAATAGGAGACCAAGATGAGATTAGATCTAGATGTAAGATGGGTAAGTGGGCCCAATGAGTTAGGGCTTGGTTGAAGAGGCTTAAGGAAGGACAAATGTTCAACCAAGGAGAGATAAAGGCCACTTATGAGGTTAAAATAGTAGATCTAGTGCGAAGTAAAAGTACCCAAGTGGGGCCCACCCTTAAAATAAAGAAAATGGTCCAAATGGGGCCCTAGAAGGTGAAAATTGAAGTGATGTAGCACTAGGGGGTTTGCTATGAAGTAGATTTGACGATTAAACAAAGAATGAGCAATACCCACGACTTGGATCTAGCAAATGGCCACCTACCCAAGAAGTGCGACTTCCTCAAGAGAGGACTAGTGCCTTAGATCGGGGGGCAAATGGGGTCGAATGTCCACCAAACTTTAGATCGGGAATATACTGTCGATTTTAGAGGTGGGTTTTAATTATTAAGCCCAAATGATTGCTAGATCCAAGTAGATCTAAAAAAAAAGAAAAAAAATAGGGTTTTGACTTTTGAGGATTTTGAGATCTAGAAATAATGGATAAGCTAAGGAAGTAGAATACGTACCTTTCAAGCGTACCTAGATGATGAGATGAATGCAGTTATGACGAGGATTACTTTGCCAAAGATCAAATGGAAGATTTTGCAATTTTCTTGCTAGTTCGATTTGCCCAAGCCTACACGTGTGGCCCTCTATTTCTGCAAACCCAAGGAGACAAAGCTCAATCAGTCAAACAAAATGAGGGTAGATACAAGCTAGAAGTAAAAGACAAAGAATGATTGGTACAAAGGCAAAATCACCCCCTGTTTGATCCACGATTTGACAGAAGATTTGTAGGGCAAGCCTCCCCACCAATGCGCACTCCTCCAAATTGTCCTCTTCACCTGTAAATCGAAATAGTGGAAAAAGATCTAGCTACAAAATATCCTCCAGTGCGATGGACAAAGCATTTACAATCACCATAACCAAACACCACACAAGATCCAAGATGCCCAAAAAAATATTTCTTCTATTCCGGTAGCCAAGAGCCAAAAATCTCTAGATGCCTTTACAAGAGGGGTCTCTTCCTTAAATAGGATGAGGGAGGCCAAAACTCTAAACCACTTTTGAAATGAGTGGTTGAGATCAAAAGACAAAAATATACAATTAACGACTAAGGTGAGCCAGTACAATATAACATGGATCACTCACTAAAGGGGGGTGCACACTCACTAAAAGAGGGCTCCAAGGGGGTGCGCACTACATACAAGTGACTAGGGTACAAGTATGCCAGATAAGATGACTAGGACAAGACACTAGGAGCACATGGTGGGACTAGGAGGTATTACTTCCCTTCATTAGCATCACCCCATGGCACAATAATATAACATATGACTCAATGACATGGCCAAGTGTACAAATGATCAAATCCTGGCCCCCTCAAATGAGAGAAGAATGCATCAAATCACATCTTGATGATTGTGTGGACCCCACTGACTGTTGCAAACTGATCTGGAAGGAGTGGGATACACCATAAATGACCTCAGAGCAGACCTCATGCCAAAACCTTGCCTCAATTGCCCAAATCGAATTCCTGTATGACCCTTTTATTCCATTTTTAATCCTCTTGAAAAAACATCAAACTGCACATAGCTCACTGTCCGGTGCCTGCGCCGTGAAACTGACCGTGCCATCATGTTCGGAAGGGGGGTAATATGGTAATAACAAGTGGCTGGACCACCCCGTTCCCCTGTAGCGCCCTAGGCAACGACTAGCCTCCAA
The DNA here is from genome assembly GCA_027924585.1 of Larix kaempferi. Classification (NCBI taxonomy): domain Eukaryota; kingdom Viridiplantae; phylum Streptophyta; class Pinopsida; order Pinales; family Pinaceae; genus Larix; species Larix kaempferi. Next base: position 11,016,699 of record BSBM01000722.1, on the reverse strand, counting down.
TGCTCTAGCTGGATGGGCCACATCAGCATGGCTAAACTGGTCAACACGTGGAAGACTGCTCAAGACATACCTAAGAGTGCCTGAAATTGAAAGATAAGTGTCTTAATGGATCCAAAAGACTCAAATCCACTAGATATAAGTACTCATACACCTCATGGCAACCTGTAAGATCATCTATAGGGTCCACCATACTCGGACAAATAAAAATATGATGATCTGGAAATAATAATAATAATGAAAAACTGCATCAATCATCATCTGAAGTCTGTGCCCATCATATGGAATCATCAAGAGTTATACAAAGGACCATAGATCAACATCATATAATAAAACTGGTCCATCTCATCACGGATCCCAAGGTTGACCTTGGTTAAACTAAGTATGACCGGTCAAACTGATCAAAATATGACCCTGGATAAAGAAGCCAAGCTGCTGCAAGTGCAAATGGTTAAGACATGCTCTTTACATCATTTTCATAGCAAGACTCTGGAGTATTAAGCATCATTTCACTGGCAGTTAATAAGTAATAATAGGTTAGTTAAATATCTTACTTTCAAAAGGAATCTCAAGAATATACTTGTTTGCAAACATGATCAAATTGCTAGCAAAGGGTGAAGGTTAAACTGAATGGGGATGACTTGACTGACTTGACACTGTGATACTTTGCATGAGGGACATGGTGTTACACACTTAAGCATGTGCTGGACAAGGAGTACACAAGGAATGGCGGTGTCTCATAAATGGATGAGTTGTTCAGTGAAGTGCTTATTTAACCTTGGCAAAAATGTTTACTACTAGAACCGCCATGAACTAGGTGTCAGGCTAGCCGTAACTTAAGGTTCTAAGGGACACTTAGAATTAGTTGTCCCTTGCTCCATCTCATATCATAACCTGCAAGCTCAATGAGGAAAGTTTCACATAAGGTCAGCAGTCTTTAGATTTGGCATACATTTAACCACTGCTTTTTAGGACCTTTAATTTCACTAAATTTCATGGCCAACAATCTTTAGATTTAGCATACATTTATCCATTGCTTTTTAGGCCTAATATGACCCCTTTGGGGTTTTGCATGTGCTTATAAGCACAACTAATCGCAGCTTTCATCTGGGGTGCATTTAAATTACATAGCATTGAATTTCATTTCCATTCACAACCCTTTTCACTGGGCTTTACAAGATATAACAGTAATTTCCATATGTAGTACAATTTTTCTTAAGGTTTTAGCTAACACAACTCAAGCAACTAGGGGGACTTCCGCAAATCTAAACCACACATCGGGGCAACCGACTAGAGTGATAAAGGCATAAAATCCAACTCACCAAGGGCAAGTTTTGTTGCCAACTAAGAGCTGAGACACAAAAAAGCATGGATGCAAGTCCAACACAGAGGCAGAAGCGGGGAGATCCTCCATATCACAAGTCAAGGTGTAAGTCAGGGTGAAGATCATCAAATGGGGAAGGACAAATGGATGGATGGAGACAAGTGGAAATGGTGCCTAGGCTAGCAAGTCAGGATAGACAATAAATGATCACGTTCACATTCATAGGAAGGTAAAGACCAACAAGTATAAAGCAAGAGTTTCCAAATGTCAGTAATACAATCATGCATATAATCCGTAACAACCAATTTCTTTCCAATTTTAATACACTGCCAGATCATGATTACTATATATCAAGTCAACGCTATCAAAATGACCTAAACAACAAGGTAATAACATCAATGAACATCATATATATATATAGGGTCATATATCAACATCTGTAATCTGAACCAACTACTACCACTGAGAACACTGCATCTGAAACACTGAACATTACCCTGTATTTGTATGGAACAAAAGGTCATATCGGTCATCAAATCCGAGGTCTCAAGGCTCAACCTTGGCATAAGGTCTACTAAATGTCTGATACAAAGATGCTCTGATGTGTGGGTGATCATAAATAATGTTGCTTATCATAGCTGATCTCATTGAAAGTGTGTAAAGGAAAAGCTCGAGAAGGTGCAGATATTTGCTCTGCTGACATGGTATCCCAACTATTATGTATGTGATAACAATTCCCTTTTATTTTATATTGTTATTATTATTGTATTTTATTTGTACCTCCGACGAAGATGTTTTCTTCTGTTCGGGGATGTCATTATTATGCTTAGTCATGCTAGGTCATTGAGGTAAGAGCCTCCATTGTAAGTTGGGGCAATAGTTCCCAAAAAGGTCAAATGTAAATGTATTATTGAGTCTCCTAGAGCATTCGGCCCAGTCAGTTTAGTTGAGGCCGACCTAGTTAGGTAAAAGGTCACCCCAAAAGTAAAGTATAAATAGAGAGCTGGGTTCTCTCATTTGGACACACACTCATTCACTCAAGTTCGCATAAGTGAGAGAGAGAGGACAAGTTCGCTAAGGAGAAAGAGAGAGAGCTGCAGAAGACTATCTTGTTTTGGGGTTTGACATTTTTTGATATTGTATTGGTGATGAATCTATCTCCGAGGAAGTTGCGGGGTTTTCTCCTTTATGGTTTCCCCGAGGAAAACTTCTGTGTCTCTTGTGTTTTGCTGTGCTTGTTATTCTTTCAGTTAAATATCCTAGCTAACATTGATTTAAAGTAGAAAATCTAACAATTTTAACTGGCGATTATACATAAAACAAGTCTAGATCAAAGCAACTAGCTACTCCAAAGAAGAACTTCAAGTGTATACTCATTTATGGACGTGATCGTTTTGCTAGAAATGGGTGAAGGTGATAGAAACGAGGTTGGGCTAAGGGAATGACTTTACATCCTCAACACTGTGACATCTCGGATAAGGAAATAAGGGAAGACCACCTAAACATATGTTGGATAGAAAACACATAGGGGATGGCGGTGTCTCACAAATGGAATAAGTTGATTTGAGGAGTGCCCGTTCAACTTTAACAAATGTGTACTACTCACATTCAAGCTAAAATCAAGCTCCGTGAGGATCTTTTCTAGAACCATTGTAACTAGGTGCACAGTCAATGGTAACTTTGAGGTTCTACGAGACACTTAGAATTAGCTTTCCCTTACTCCATCTCACATCTCAACCCGTAGGATCCGTGAGGATATAATCATTACATTTTAAATAATATGGCCAAAAATCTTTAGATTTAGCATTTGTTTAGCCACTGCCTTTTAGGCCTTGTTATCACATCCATGTTAGCTGGAGCTACCATGTTGCAGATTGTGTGGTCAAGGACCATGCTACAGATTTTTTTTCCAGATCAGATCAGATGGCATTAGAGGGGGCATCTTTTGTATTGAGATTGCTTGGAGCAGAGATCAACAGAGATTGCAGAGGGGACAGTATGTGTCTTGATGGTCCAGAGCTACTACAAAGAAGTGATTAGAGGGACCTTCTTCCTTTCCTACCTTTGCATGACACCATTGAGAGGGGTAACTTAGCCATATTGTGATGACAGCAGTACAGGTTACAGCTGGTTTGCCACTTCTTGCCCGGATACAACGGAGATTGAGTTCCAGATCCACCTTCAACAACAGGTATATGGTATGGCAGGTATATCATTCTATGGTTATTGCTCATGTTTTTGCTTTGAGGGTTGTTTATTTATGATAGTACATGGACTAGATGTATGATGGCTGACTTGGTGATCTCGTGTTTTACTGTGATACTTATGGCCCATGGTGAGGTCAGTCCACCTTTTTCAGTAGACTCTTGTATCAGCACACTGGTTCCTGTCCCCTTTTTTGGTATAGACTTGGTCATTCATCTTGTAGGAAGCTAACATTGGTTCTGTTGTCCGCCAAACTGCACACCAGCAGCAGAAACCTTTTGAAAGCTGTCTCCCTCACTGGAAAGTGGGGAGAGGTGTGGCCTTGGGGGCAAGCAATGAGCCAGGTGCTGTCACCTGAATCCCAGCTCCTCCGTTTAGGCAAAACTCCTAACGAAGCCAAGGGGGGTAGTCCCTATAAAAGAGTTGTCTAAGGCTCTTTGTGTGTTTTAAATGTGTTTTGGTGTTGTGATGCGGATGGGTTTTGTTTAGGAGTTTTTTGAATGATGACTAGAACAGAATTAAACACGCAATCCACGTTGCAAAATTCACAAGATACAAATAAAAAAAATGACAATATACTTTGACTTAGAAATTGAAGTAAAGCATCCATAAGATAGATATTAAGCAAATGACAAGGACATATGGTCTGGACTTCAAGGATGTATAAGTATTAAAGACCAGTGCCAAATGGAGTCAAATAAAACTTGTGATGCAAAAAGAAAATAAGTCGAAAGTAACTGTTTGTGAGGACGTTTTGCAATTGTTCTTAGTAAATTTTAAGTGTTTTAGATGTTCTTGATTATTAGGATAAGACCAAAGGTATCAAAAGATGGTGGAACCTTACCCAAGAAAAATACTGGCAACCCTAGGTGATCTGTCGGAAGCACCCAGATTCAAAAGGATAGGTGTCCAATGTTTGAACCGCCCCTGAGTCTGACAGTGGATTCCCGGCACCACGTCTCGTGGGAAGAACAGTAATTTGCCTTGGTTGAGGTTTTGGGTAAAAATTTTAATTAAGTTATCGATTGTAAATTATCAAGTTTTCCACCTTTCTGAGTACTAGCCCAACCGTTTCCGGTTGGCAGAGCATACGGGTGCAGGACTAAAACCAAGATAAATTAATTAAGGGGTGTATGAGTGAAATTTTTTATTATTAGAAAACCTTGTTCAACTCTCCGACAGAGAGCGCTCTTGACTCGGTCTTATGACCACAGTTCAAGAGACTTGCTAAACTTAAAATGCCTAATGCAGGGATGATGCAAAAAACTAAAATGCCCTCCGACAGAGGGTGCTCTTGACTTGGATTCTAGCCAAGTTCAAGAGACTTTGGTTTATTTTAAAGAAGCGGAAAGATTGTAGTAGCAGTATATCTTAACTTGAAACAGATTTAAACAATAATGTTGATCGATAAGATATGAATTACTACTAACAATATTGCTTGCAATATAAAATGAAACTAAGTAAATCTAGTGTTCTACCACACAAGTTTTAATCTACTAGGTGGGATTGATCTCCGAACAAGATCAACCACTAGAACCGCCTGCACTTGAGAACTTCCAGCTAGCTGAAAGCTCTGCCAAGGAAACCGACGGGGAAGGAAGAGTAACCACAAATTATGTGGTCCTGCCCTTGAGACGAAATCTCAAGGATACAACTTCCGGCTGAAGGCTTTGGAAGAGAAGCAAGATAAAAATAAACGAAAAGTAAAACTAAACTACCCAAGAATCTCTTTCAGGTCTAAGACCCTACTCGGGAGAGCATGGGGGTAAGTAAATATGGAATATAAGCAAAATGACTTATTGAAGTGAATTTAAACTAAGAGCATGAAACCATAAATCTAAGCTAAATCAAACCACAAGACCCAACACTCTTCCCCAAATGGGGAAGAAGACCCAAAAAAGTGGAGGCCTCCTCCACTTGAAAATTTTATTAAACGATTACAAATGCCTTGGGTTTAAAACCTTGCAAGGTCTTTTGAGATGATAAGACTTGGAAAACAAAGCTAACTCCTATAAGCTATTACAAAGGATAATACAAGATAATGTCACGTTTTAGATCATCCTCATGGTGTGTTTAAGCTTTGCTTTGTTTGGACCTCTTCACTTCGAGATTCTCTCAAGCCCTTTTCTTCTTCAAAAGCACCTACAACAACATTCAACTCACAACACCCTTTAGCATTAGATTAATAATCAAAATTTGAAACTAATCCTAGAATGCAAGAGATCAATATTTTTTTTTTGGATATGAAATTTTCACTTGAAAAGAGATCTAGATAAGCAATAAACTAGATACAAAAATGACAAACTTTAGAAGTTTAACTAGGATCTAAAGTATTAAAACAAAATGCTCGCTTTTTTCCTTTTGTAATGAGAAATCTAAATGCCAAGATATGAAAATGAACTATAAAATTGACAAACAATGCAAGTCAAAACTCAAGAAATGAGATCTACAATGTAATTGAAACTAACAATAAGATGCAAACAAGACTAAATCCTAACTATGCAAATGCAATATGAAGATCTAAATACTAAAAATGCCTAAAGACTAACACTAACCTTTAACAAGCTTATGCAAAAGACTAATGCTAATGTTTAACAATTTTTTGTGTGTTTATTGTAGGTTTTAGGGCCTTAAGGAGATGGACGAAAAGGTGAAGAGAGGGTCCACTAGGATATGGACGAGAAGAGGGAAAAAGAAGACAAAAAGAGGAGAAACGAGAGCAAGATGGGAAGACCAAAACGAGAGGGAGGAGGAAGAAAGGCTAGCAAACTAGGGCAAAAAACGAAAGGGTGAAGGAGTGAGGGAAAGCCAAAAATGAAGGGAAAGAAAGGGGGAAGAATAGGGTGGACGAAAGCTATGAAAGAGAAGAAAAACGAAGCAAGAAGGGGAAAGTTAGATCTGGGGCAAAACTAAGCTAGGAGAATGATGGCTAGAAGAGAGTGGGCTAGCAAGTCAAAGCAAAGGGTTTCAAGGAGAAAAAGAGAGCTGGAAGATAGAAGCTCATGAACCACGGTTTCCAATAGTTTGAATGAAATTTTTATTGGAGAAGGCAAGAGGTACTTTGGAGAAGCTCAAACCCTGCAAAACAAAGTATTAAGATAAATGGAACACTTGATCGGTGAAGGTATTAGATGCCAATAGCTCTCAATGATTGAATTCCCTAAAGACACAAAAACTCAATGCAAGAGATTAGAAGCCTAAGTACTAGATTGTTAGTCCTCAATAAGCATCATAATCAAATTTGCATAATAAGAATAGGGTGAAAGAGATATTACTTCACATGAGATGAAGACACAATGCCAAGAGCCCAATCAAATGACCTCCAAAGTCTCAAAATATTTTATTAAACAAGAGCTTACAATTTTCACCAGAGTTTCTTTGCACAAAATCCTTCAGATGAGAGCTAAAATGCTTCTCTTAAATAGCAAAACACACTACCAAAACCCTAAAACAAATTGGCCATAAGAGAGCCAATGGCACTAGTCACTACCTCGAATTCCAATCTCAACCACTCGAATCCCATGTCAAAGTAGACTTGGAGCGAATCTCCACCAATAAACTCGAGCTTGTATTAAATGGAGGGTGGGGAGGTGGCCTCCACCTAGGCAAGGCGCCCCCCACTCCTCTTTGGAAGTATCACCACCTATTTAACACTTGCCATGTGTAAGAAACGAACTCCATTAAGGATTGACGTGACCTAGCATGAAGATGGCGTGAGGATATGGTGGAGATCACATATAGTTTACATTGAATGCTACCACGAGTTCTAGAAGGAGCCAATGCCATGTAGTTGCACAAACTTAGGAAGGCGCCCACCACACAATCACCAAACCATTTAAAACCTGCCACATAGCCAAATCGTGAGCCATGAAGGAACCGTACGGCCAAACCCACGTGAAGATGACCACGCTTCTCTTGCTCACGTCATTCATTTATCCAATGTTTTAATTGGTTTATGCTTTATCTTTAAAACATGGTCATACTCCATTAAACCTTGGTCCACCACCCATGCGAATTGATGTAGGCTACCAACGTGAAGGAGGATAGGACCACGCTTTCATAAATTGAGATTTTCAAAGTTTTTACCCAAACTTTTATTTAGCATGTGCCTTTAATCTTTTAAGTGGGTCGTACACTTAATACAAACCTATTCCATGCTTTTCCAAACACTAAAATAATGATTTTTGACTTTTTTTGAATTTTGTCACTTAGTGTATTTTATCATTTTCTAGCCAAAATGATGCATTTTTAGCAAAAATTGCTCCTAGGGTGATGTAACTGCCCGGAAACTGAAGAACGAGGGTGCCAAGGTGAAGAGGATGCTCTGAGCGTCAAGACGAGCCTCCCCACGCCCAATTCCGCCTCCGGATGAGGTTTTTATCATTTTTTGAAATTTTTTAATTAAACCATTAAAAAAAATGGTCTAATTTATGGGAAAAAAAATATTTTTCTCGGAATCCAACGAAACTCCTAGGGGACCTAGTGCATGTTCATACGACTCAATCGAGATGGCTAACACGTAAAAATCCTAGACACAAGACTCTAATAACCACCTTAGGTTTTGACCACCATGGGAAATACTCCAGCTTTGGAGGGTTGAGTGAAAAACTCAGGGATTATACGCCACTGATGAGTAGCGCATAATTCCCAAGGAAAAAACACTCTAGAGTATCCCCCAAATGGCTAAACCTACGAATAGCTGAGTCTTTTATAAAAGGATCCCGTTTAGACCAACTTTTTACATTTTCCCCATGGGGGTATGAACATGCAGTTATTACAAATGGGGCAAAATTGCCCTGAAATTGACTTCTGAACTTCTGAATGTTGATGATGAACATGAATCATGTTCAATAAGCTGGCGGCTCATCAAATGTTCAACTATTTGTACAAAATAGGTGATAACAGGTTCCACTTGTCACTTCCTTCCACCTATCCGACTCATCCATTTTGGCTCTTTCCCGACTTAGACCTTGATAGGTGGCCTTGAGGACCCCTTCCCCTAGTGACCCTTGAGTATGCCATGACTCCATGTTTCTTGTGCCTTGGCTCTTTAGTGTGTGAGATGCATTCTCAAACCTGGGAGTTATTCCTGTCGGTTGCCCCCGATGTTGTAATGTAGTATAGGATTGTGTAGACTCACCGGGTGTTCCCCATTAGTCCTCGAAGCATGCACACTTGCCACCATTACTTTGCAGTATGAGTACCATTGTTATATATTATGAGATATGTATGAAGCCGGAAGGGCTATGTATGAAATAAAATGAAATGTAAATGAAGCCAAAAAGGCTATCTGAATGTAAATCAAGCCAAAAGGGCTATCTGAATGTAAATCAAGCCAAAAAGGCTAAGTATGAAAGTGAAATGTAAAGGGCCAAGCAACGGTAACACAAAGCAGTATCTAAAGGATTGCTTGGCCACATATGTATCAGAGCATTGTATTGGTTATTTCCTCACCTAGTCCTGCGGGGCAAGGAGGTGGTATGGAGTAAGGGACAACTAATTCTAAGTGTCCCCTAGAGTCTTAAGTTAAGGTTTGCCGGACACCCAGTCATGGCGGATCTAGAAAAGATCCTCACAGAGTCTGTTGAAGGCACGGATGTGAATTGCAAGGTGTGTGTTAGATGGCTAGTGGTGGTTTCCCTGCACTATACCCATTTGTGAGGCACCGCCCTTCCCTTGTGTTTCTCATGGTATGCTTATGTCATTGGGTCCCGCTTTCCCCACTTATCCAAAGGGTCACACGGTCATGGTCTATGTCATCCCCTATCCTTTCACCTTGTTTGTCCACCTCACCCAAAGTAAGCTAAGTGACCAAATCTATAAGTGTGCATAGCAGTATTTGAGTCTTTGTTGGAGGTGGTGGGCCCACCTCATGTGGGGCCTGTTTTTCTTGAGATATTGTTTATTATGATCGCCATGTTAGTCATTGTATGTTTTTAGTTATGTACTAACATAAATAAGGAAACCTTGGCATCCCATGTTGCATGCAGGTTTCAGCCATTACCATTTTGACCAGAGTTGACTTGGTCAAACTAGTTTTACCAGGCCAAAAATGGTTCCCGAAAAAAAGTTGCAACCAAAACTTAGATTTTGGTTATTTATTATGTGTTAGGGTCCCATACATGCCTCCAAGCATAAGATTGTAAAAATGTTGAAGCAGCGGTGAGATTTTTAATTATTACTGGCCAACAGGGCCATGTTTTAATTAAAAATCCTTAAATTTGGGCAAAATGTGCTCAATTGATGGATCTTGGTCGTTCAAGTGACCATTTCTAGTAGATTTGGGGTCTATGATCACAATGCAACAAACGGTTCGTCAATCCGGGCAAGATAAGTGGGTCAAAAGAGCAAATTTCATCTTCAGCTATAGAAACCAACAATTAATTAATGGAAAAAGATCAAATTTGGCTAAGTTAACCTTGGAAATAGTAAGTGCAATGTTAGGCAAAGGTAACAAGGTTTCCTATTATCATTTTGATTATGTTTGGACATGAAATATTTGGTGTGGGGCCCTCCATTCAACCCAGCTATGTTTGTGGGGCGAATTTGCCCATACTTGGGTGTTTTTGGCCATGTAAAAATCAAAATTAAAATTTCGAAATGTTATGTGTTAAGACTTAAGGTATGGGGTCTAAGGGGCTAAAACAGCCTAAAGACACCCCCTAGACACCCCCCTTCATGTTGTATGGACCCCACGTGGTCCCCCTCTCTCTCCTTGGGTGCAATAGGGTAATTCGCCCCCACTCCTTGGATTATCTCAGCCATTCGATTTGGCAATTGTGAGAGATGATCTCAACCCTTCATTTTGGTGGGAAGGGTTTTTGATTGTGAGCCATCTCTTTAAGAAGGAAGCTCTCTCATTTGGAGCTCCTCTTGGCACATTGTACACTTGAGATTGATTGATATAGAGACATTTCTCCCGAGTTTCTTGAGATGATTATGCATGGATGTTGATTGCCTTGACTGATAGCTAGTTTTCATAGCATTGTTGAGTGGTTTAGTTGTGTTTCTGTCCATCCTTGGCTAGTGCGAATTGCAGGAGAGGTGGCCATCTGAAGGGAGGCGCAAATCTTGGAGTGGGAACTCCACACTTACTCTTTCTCTTTGGAATATTAACCAGGGAGTTGTCTTTGCTTATTAACTATTCAATTTCCTCATTTTCAACCATTCATTTTCTATATTTACTTAGTTATTTGCTGCATATACTGATTTTCTCTTGTTTGTGGCAGGTAGCTAAGGCGCAGTTGGTCATCCGGTTGCTCAAATGCTCAAAGGGACATGCTGGTCACTCAACACTTGAGTTTGGGGCTAGTCTTCAAGCAATTTCATCCATTCATTCTCATCCTAGGTACGTTTTCCTTGCTTGTCTTGTAGATTTCATTTTCACTATGTGTGCTAAGCTAGAAATCAATTAAAATAACCCTACAAATTTAAAATCTCAAAATTTCACCGTCAAAACCTAAATTTTGTTCCAAACCCGCTTCTGAAATATTATTAAACATCTAAATCCTAAGTTTCATCTCTTTCCGACTCCATTTACCCATTAAACAAGCAGTGATAATTTTTTTGATTGCGCCCTCCTTGGGCATTTTGCTTCATCACGCAGTTGGGTCAATTTCTGGGTTGTGGGTCTTGTTGGTTTGCATTGCATTTGACCTATATCATCCAATAACCAACTAAAATTGCTAGGAGTTGTGTTTAAATTGCTTAATATCTTTCTACCTTGCATGAACAATCATCTTGAGACATTTTCCCCCATAGGCATAATTTCGATTTACACTCCTAGCAGATTTTGTATTTCTGATTTAATTTTCAGCCATATTATCTTGCATCATCCATCATTTTCATATTCATTATCAGCTCTGAAATCACCTAATTAAGTTCATTATTACATCTAGAGTCTCGATTCATTTGGCTGGAAGAAGTATCAAACTCTTAGGCATTTACCTCACATCTTCACTTGCTTTTCTTTTGGGGTTGGGTGTCTGTTTGTTAAGTCTCAACCTTGGGTGGTTGAGTAGGGTCTCCCCCTTGACTTGGCTACGTGTCTTGTCTAAAGTGACAAACACCCTGTCCGGAGTGACAATTGCTCTACCGAGCAGTGGACTTGGTTTTTGTAGGCGTCACTTGCCTAGTTTCCTACCTCTACCGTCCCGAATAGGATACCTGTTATCACACAACTTGTAGTTGTCCCTAGTGGTATCCCATCCGGGATGGTAGAGGAGATGGACAACTAAAGAGGTGACCCAAGAGATGCCACGGTTCCCAATGCAAGCTGGGAGTCACGTTAACTGAGGCACTCTTCACTATAGATCAAGATGAATCAAGACCTAGGGGGAGAACCTATTATCAATCAAAGATGATTGGACCCAAACAAAGGTTCCTAGGGATATGTAAAAGACAAGTCACAGAAACCAATGCAAGGTTAGGTGGACCCATAGGTTTAAGTGTGGTTGAAGAGAGGCTTAAGGAATGACTTATGTTTCAACCAATGACTGATTTAGGCCACATAATGAGATCAAAGGACAAGATCTAGTACCATGAAATACACAAGTGGGGCCCTCTTCCTTGGGATATGGAAATGGTACAAATGGGACCCACAAGATGGAGTTAAGGGTGCAAATGGTACCAAGGGGCATGTAATGAGTAGATCTATGGATCTAAAGTGAAATTAGAGATACCCACATATGGGATCTAGGAAATGACACAACTCCCAAGGAGTGCAAATTGCCCTAGGTGGACTAGTGCCTTGATAGATGGGCTAATGGAGTCAAAAGAGATGTGGAAATGTAGATCGGGACACCTAGGATGCAAATCAAGTGGGCTATTCAAGATGTGATGGTTGGATCTTAGTAGATCTAATATTTCACCATGTGACCCAAGTGGACAACAATCCCTCAAAACGAGGAATGATACCCCCAAGGTAGAACTTCACAAAGTGAGATACTAGGTAGGGGTTTCAAGGTATGCTTGTTTCAAATCCAATGGGATCTCAACCACCCATGTCCTAGAAGTGGACAAACTCAGACACCCAAGGAGTGCGACTTTGCCCAAGGAGGGCTAAAAGCATGGAAATGTGTGTCAAATCAAGCCCAAGGGCCACCAAAGTTTAGATCCAAGAGGTTTAGGCAAGTATGAGTGTGGATCTTGAAAATCAAGAGCATCCAATGGCTAGATCTCCACAGATCTAAGATAGAAAATGCATCACCAAATTGACCCAAGTGGGTCACAACCCTCAAAATGAGTAATGGGGCCCACAAGGCAAAAATCAACAAGGTGAAGCACTAGGGATAGGTTATCAAGTGAGGAGAGTATGAATCAAGTGGGATCTCACCTACCCATGTGTTAGATCTAACCCAATTAGCTTCTCCCAAGGGGTGCGATTTGCCTCAAGAGGGCTACTTTGCCTTGAAAAGTGTGTCAAATGAACCCAATCACCACCAAACTATAGATCCGAATTGCTGTGGATGCTATAGAGGTGGGTTTTCAATATCTTTTCAAAAGCTAGGCTAGATCCAAGTAAATCTAAGAAAAAATGAAAAATGAGGGTTTTTTTTTGATCTAGAAGTTATGGATAAGCCAAGGAAGAAGAAGACCAAACCTTTGGAGCATACTTGGATGAAGAGATGAATGCTAGTTGAGATGAGGATTACTTTTGCCAAAGATCAAATGAAGAATTTTTGAAGCCCTCTTTCCAAATCGATTTTCTCCAAGCCACATATGTGTCCCTCTAACCTGTCAAAACCAAGGAGCAAAGCATCAATCAATTTAACATGTTGAAGGTAGATACAAGCAAGAGAGAGATAAGCAAAGAATAGTTGGCACAAAGGCAAAACCACTCCCTTTTTAACCAAAACGTCTTCCTCCAAGCTTGAAGGGCAAGGCTCCCCACCAATTCGCACTTGTCAAAAACGTCCTCTTAACCTGTAAAAAGATATGGCAAAATATGCAAGATAACTACAATAGATCCTCCAGTGCAATGGACAAAAGCATTTACAATCAAAGCAACCAACATCCACTCCAAACCCAAGCATGCACTCCAAAAGATAGAAATTTTATTTCAAGATCCAAGAGCCAAGATCTCTAGATGATTTTACAATGAGAAGCTCTCTCCTTTAAATAGGATGGAGAGAGGCCATAATCCTAACCACTTTTTGAATGAGTGGCTAAGATTAAAAGATCAAAAGATCTAATCAATGGTTGAGATGAGCTCAACAATACAATACATGGATCAGTAATAAAATATAACAATATGTGGACAAACTCACCCTAGAAGAGGGGATCCCACCAAATCATGATGATAAAACATAAAAAATAGCTCATGGTGGGTCCAAGGGGTAATTTCTAACACACTTGGTCAATCCCCATGGCACAATATCTAAGAATAAATGATCTAGACACCAAATTGTGCCTCTCTGGGAAAGTCGTGAGCCTTAGGAGGCTCCATAAATTATCAAAAAGTGCCATAAGTGATGGATGTGGGTCCCGATGAAGCTGAAACTGCTGGAGAAGGTGTGGAAGACATCCCACTCATCATCATTGATCATCCCATTCCACAACCTTGCCTCGGTAGCCCAAACCGAATTCTTCAGTAGCCATTTTCACCATTTCTGGACTGCCTCGGGAAGTGTGAAACTGCCCAAATTGCCTCCTATAGTGCTTGTGCTGTCAAGGTGAGGGCACCGGGCTGTCTAGGAGGGGGGTAATATGGTAATATCAAGTGGCTGGACCACCCCCTCCATGCACAGCGCCCTAGGTGAACTCACCCAATCTCTGCTCTGCTCTGACAAGGCCTTTGATAGACCAAATCTGCACTAGGATAGCCAATCTAAGGCTAAAAATCACTGTAACTGCCCGGAATTGAAAACAGACTGTCCCATTGGTCTCAGAAGGTCCAAATCCATCTAAAAAGTGTACTCATACACCATATAAGCCTCTGCATGGTCAAAAATAAATACTCATCATATCCAGCAGGCCAAATAATAATAATTTGTAAAAGTGCTGAAAAAGCACAAATCATCACCATAAGCCTGGAACCACTGCATAAGCCCACCATGGTAACCTGTACCAGACCATATCTTATCTATCTGTAGCATCTGAGGTCTGCTACCTCATGTCCTGTGGTTGACTTTTTGTCAAACTGGGTTTGACCAAGTCAACATGACCAAAATATAACTCAAACTGTCATCAAGCTGTTACAAGGTGTCAAAGGTTAAAACATGCTCTACAATCCATTCAAATAGCAATTAAAGCAACTAGCAATCATTACTGGCGATCTAAATCCAAATATAATAGGTCATTAATTATTATTTATTACTCAGATTAGACTTTCAAGGTCATACTCACTTCATAGTTGTGATCAATTTGCTAGTAAAGGGTGAAGGCTAAGAATATCATGGCTAGGTCAAAGGATGACTTACTGACTTAACACTGTGACACTTAGGAAATGGGCAAGGGAATACACACCATAGCATATAGTGGACAAGCAATAACACAGGGAATGGCGGTGTCTCACAAATGGGTAAGTTGTTCAAAGAGTGTTTATTCACCTTCACAGATGCGTACAATTCATAATACAAATGAGGCCAGCAATCTTTTTGATATAGAGTTTAAGTTCCATTGCTTTTTGTGCCTAAAGTTTCCATAGCCTTTGATGTATGTGTGTTTATAAACACATTGCATAGATTTACATTTTAACTAGGCTTCTTGCTGCAGGTGTTTTTTTAAGGCACTTGTTTACCTGAGCACTTCTAGGTGTGTCACAGACAACTTGTTTACCTAGGTATTTACATTTCACAATAGATATAACATTTGATATTTCATAGCCATGTTCATTTGGCTTGCCTTTCATTCATGTGTGTTGAGAAACACATTGCATGAATGGGCTTTTCATACAAGATACAACATTTTATTTCCATATTTTGTATTCATGGCAGCACTAAAAGTTTCATGTTTAGCCAACAACATCTTTGGTGACTAGGGGGACTTCACAAGGAAATCCAACTCATCATAGGTAAGTTTTGTCACCAACTCATAACCAAGACACAAAAAACAGGGAAGCTTATCCAATACAGAGGCTACAGCGAGGAAAGGTCCTCCATGCCGCTAGTCAAGTAGTAAGTCAAGGTAATGAATAAATTGGGTAAGTCATGGATGGATGAAGACAGTGAATAGTGAAACCAACACTAGCAAGCCAAAGTATGGCGGGAATGATCACCTCTATTCTCCCTGGGGAGGGTAAAACCAATGAGTATAGGCCAAGAACTTCTAAGTCTGAGTAGGGACATATATGATATATATATAATACAACCAGGTCCACATATCTATATCATCACTAGATCATGATACTAAATGCTAAGACATGCTAAGAGAATGGAAATAAAAGCAATATAACCACAACACCATAATATACCTACTGAGTCATATACTTGAATGCTCATCATCTGAACCAACATCTGTCCTCTGAAACTGCTGCTATAACTTTGGGCACTACTGTCTGCTCTGTATAAATGGCTAAATGGCTACATCAGTCATCTCTCTGAGTGTCTTGAAACTCAGTCATGGCATGGGGAATATATCTACTGTCCGTAATCTAGTAATGATCCATAATAGATGCTCATCTCAGCATCTCAAATGCAAAGGAACTGGCTGAATAGTGCTCTGGAATCTGAAAAAGAATGTATGGTAGCCCGACTACTATATATGTGATAACAATACCCTTAGTAGCAGCTAGTGTTTGTGTGATAACAGGCCTTTCTCATTTCATTTCATAGCCCTCTTTGTTGTGCTTACAAGCACAATTTATTTTTAATTTTACCATGGGCTTGCATTTCAGAAGATATAACAATGAATCATATTAACGTATGTAATGATGGTAGTACAATTTGTTTCAAGTTTTAGCTGACACAACTCAGGAAACTAGAGGGGATCATTCACAATTAGGACCAAACATTGGGGGCAACTGTCTAGAGAGGTCAAGGCTTCAGAATCCAAAGTCACCTAGGCTTATGACCCAACAGTAGCAGGTTCTCTTGGCTCGAAACGGTCAAGGCTTCGGCAAGTTCTGTTGCACAACTTAGAGCCGAGACACATAACAACATGGAGTCTATCCAACACAGAAGCATAGGTGGGGGAAGTCCTCGATATCACTGACTAAGGTGTAAGTCAGGATACAACCAAAAATGGATGATAAGTTAATAACGAATGGATGGGGGATGCGACAGATGATGCCATGACTAGCAAACAATAATGGGGGAAGGACCAAGTCCCTACTACTAAGAGGGCATGACCAACGAGTATACACAAGTATTTCTAATTTAAAGCAACTGAATTACTTCTACTCCAAACAATAAGCAAGAACCACATAAAGATATCTCCAACTCATGACCACTCTGTACCAGTCAAGCTGTCAAGATAAGTAAAAGAGCACAATATAGATATCCAATGGACAAATCATATACCTATTGGGTCATATACATGTATCCACCATCTGAACCACTGAATAACAACTGGAACACTGCTGCTGTATAACCATAGGCACTGTCATCATATCTGCTCTGTATGGAAAAAATGGCTAATTCAGTCATCAAATCTGGGGTCATGAGGCTCAGTCCTGACATGAAACTGAATGAAATATGCTCTGGGTCTGCTGAATATGGGAGTGATCGTCAATGAACTACTCATCAACTGCTGATCTCAGAATATCATAGTAAAGGACTGGCTCAAAAATATGCTCAAAACTGGTCGGAAGATATGGTAGCCCCGGCTACTATGGATGTGATAATAGGTCCAAGTAAAACTCTCATGGGAATCCAACCTTGCTCACTAGTGAAACAAATCCTTGCTTCTCACCAATGTCTCCAACCCTATATATATATATATATACACCTTGTGGGATCCCCCTTCTGTCCTAAAATACCTAGATGGAGGGCAGTTTAATCGTCGACCACAATAGCAACTTATATCCTGGTGGGACTTAGTGGGACTCGAACTTTAGCTAGACTAGAATTGGAGATCTCATGGTGAACTTTGCCTTGCAACAGTTCGTTTGAATTGATTGAGCTACGTCATTGGGCATGCTTCTACACGTGTCTTTGTTTTTCTCAAGGAAAACCTTGTAGGATTCCCCCTCTTCCCAAAAATATCTGGATTGTGGGTGGCCCATCCATTAGCCATAATAGTGGTTGGTAACCCCGAGGGACTTGACTGAATTTGAACCTATGGCCTAAAGACTTCTCATCGGCAACATGCCTTGGGCAGGATGGTTATCTATCTATCTATATATGTATGTGTATTCAATATTATGAGCTTGATAAATGGAATTGGTTACACATGTATCTAGATAAATATTTCAAGTTCTTCAACTTGCAACTCGACTTGGTCTACGAGTTCAACTAGGTTGACATTGAGAGATAGGCTGACCTGACTATGGTTAACTAGCAAATGGATTGCCTTTGGCAATCAACCAACTAACAACCACCTTTCGCATTAAAATGTATTTCTTTTAGATAGAAGCCTATGAGAGTATTACTAGGAGAACTATGGTTGAGAGTTTCTTTAAGGCAAATTTCCTAATTGGAGTTTTTAGTAGCAAGTAAAAGATTACTACTATGTAGAACTACTGTTTACTGGCATGGAGAAACATTTTAGAGATAGATACATAGATATCTCATGTACCATGCCATGCTATTTCGTAAAGTTAAAGCTTTTATGCTCATTATATTAATGAAGATATATTTTTGATGTCATCTGTAATTCCTGTCCACAAGATTTTGGGGAATATATTGATTAATATCATGCATGTGCAAAAATTGATATGCAATATGCATATGTTGTAGATGAAAGATGTTGCACATTTCTTCTGAGCCAAGAATAACTCAACAAACTGAATGGCACTGTTGGCAAAGGCCGAACAGCTCATAGGATGAGCAGGAAACCATTTTCTGAGATTAAAGATTGCTATCACATTCTAGAGATAATAAGAATGTCACTATCTGTTTTTGCACTCCCTCTATCTGATTCCACCTGTTTTTGGAGACACCTGGTCACAAACGTTTGCACCCTTAGAGCAACACTAGTGTTAGAAATAGGGATTTGTTTGTTCCCCAATCCCATAACTTTGCCGTTAATTTTCAGACCATGGTAAGCACATTTTGTACTTGGAATAATAACCTAAATAATGAAACTTCCAATCAACAATGACTTCTGAACACGTTAATCTACAAACACATACAGATTGAAATACAAACAACAAATACACAAGGTGGAGCTCTCAATACTGATAGGTTTTCGGGTTACTCTGAAAACCTTGTGGGATCCCCCTCTTCCAAAAAATATCTTGATGGAGGGTGGCTCATCCGCTGGAGCATGCAAGCATGTATCCTCACCTAGAGATCAGCGCCTTCTATCTATGACTGAAAATTCTCCATGCATAGGTGTCCAACTTTCCAAGGATCTGCATCCTCTATCTAACAAAAGATCATAGGTGCCGAATACTAACAAAAGCAAACTCTGAAAATAGAAAACTCTATTAAATACTGGAACTGCTAAATTCTTTATTTAGTACTGGAACTGCTAAATCTGGAACTAACTGAAGATGGTGCATGCATGCCTTCATCATTGCATGTGCCGTCTGTTACCACTAAAAAATGCCTCTGCATTTTGAGTGTCCGGGATATATCTTCTAGAGGCAGGTTGGTTCTATTTCAGCCTTGTTACCAGAAGCATAAAGGTTTGATCAACAGCATCCGGGGCATGCTCTGTTGAGGAGAAGATAGTGACTCTCAACTAAGCTCTTGTGTTGTTGGAGGCACACTGAAGAATGCTGCAACTATTGGTCATCAAGGTTTTACTCTTCAAGATAAGCTGTTATCAATTTATGCAACTGGAAATCTGGCTGGAGGTCAGTTACATTAGATGCTGTCCAGGTTTTGTTACGTCTTATAGGAACAGCCAGACTACACAATGTGGAAGAATTTATAGCCAGAAAAGGTTGAAGAACTTTGCACCCAACCGGGAATTCACTTAATGCATTTGTTTTCAAGATGGCAGAGATTTATGAGCTTGAACTTAGGAGATGCAATGCTGCAGATTTTGATGTTTTTTGTACATCGTAGTTCAGCTATTGCACATATATCCACACACACTAAAGGTTGGGACCTTTCATAGTGTATGTGCAGGGGTTTTAAGACGGTCTGCACAAAACTCTGATTATAATTTGAATAGGAATTTCATCATCTATGATGACAATGACTCAGGACAGATTGTAAAAAAAAAAAAAAAAAAGGGATTCTTGAAGAGGCATTAGATTCTTTTGATGCAATGAATGCATCCATTGGAAGGGAACGCTTTAATGGTGATGTAGAGTTTGGAAATATCTCTGCTCAAAATTTGGATGAAAATGTCATGCAAAGGTCACAGAGTGCATGCAAAAGAGGCTTGATGTGAGGTATTGCAGTAATTTGAATGGTCTTTGTTCTCCAGGGTTCCTGTAGCAAGTACTATTCTCAGCCTATGAAGCAAATCAGCAAGGGTACAAACTTAACAAGCCTGGAACCAGCCAATAGATTGAGACGGGGTTCAATAATGTTTAACGCACAGCAGTTTTTAGACGATCATTGGAGCTTACGGGAACCCATCACGGTTTCTACTGCTGTCATCCCCCTTTTTTTTAGCTGCTATTGAAAGAATCCGTGACTTATGGTTGAGTAAATTTCACATCCACCGAGAAATGCAACAAAACTTCAATGCTTCTCTGTCAACATATTCACGAGCAGCTCTCATTCATCACAATACAGAAATCCGAGGCACCGAAATTGGAACGATTTGAAGAACTGAATGTGGGCACTTACTATGCTAACATTCTTTCAAGTAATTATCCAAGTTGGGCACATGTCAAACAGTGGAGAAGCAGGTTATTGAATCCTCTGTTTCAAAGCAGAGACAGCCCGAACTCGTGACTGGAACGAAGAAGAGCAATTTTGGGATTTTATTTGAAGCCGGTAGTGTCATTTAAATCCGAGTGGATAGTGACGCCATCTCAGCAGTTGATGCCCCATCTCGTGCGTGATTTAGGATAACACCGGCGGTCACTTTCTTAACAGTCGAGTTTTCGTAGAACGCCAGAGCTCGAGTTTTCACCAATAAATTAGCACAGCCGACCTCAGGCTAATCGGAGGTCACACCACCAACTGTCATTTTAACGCTGAGCTACAGCATGTTACTTTGCCACGTTTTCTGTTTGTCACTATCACATGGAGTTTTGAAGCAACTTGCGTAGCCACCTGTGGACCCACGATTTTATTCTTACTTGACAGCCAAGTGGATTGATGGCCGTGGCAGGCATTGGCAGCCGTTTTCAGTCTGGGATGAATCGTTTCACATTTAACATTTACACTTGGCGTTTAAACTTTGTATGAGCTGGCGGCCAAGTCGTGAGATGAATTTGTGATGCATTGAGGTTACATTCAATTACCGGAGCTCGGGTTTCAGCGATCAACGCACGGTGAAAATTAAAGTCACACCATCAGCAGCAGAGGTCACGAAGTTACCATTTTCTGGCAGCCGATGGATTGGCTCGGAGTGCAGACGGAATGATTAGCATACACACACACAACAACTTCTAATTGGTGATCAGCTGCGGTGACTCAATCTGCGGGCAGCTGTGTGTAAATCTTTTTCCAGTAAAGACGTGTTGACAGATTAGCAACCCTCTCAGATGTGATGTGGATTTTTATTTAGCAGCAAGCATATTCAATTTTTGACCCATGTATCAGTTATAACAGTTGCCTGCTCGGAGTTCAGAAGGCAATTATTATGGTGGACATGTGGGGTTTCATGGATTGCATCGAGTAGCCTAACTGGCAGTTCCATTAAATAAATGGAATGGTTAGATATGCATTGGGAGGAAAAAGTGGATCTGGGATTCACTTTTTCTCCTTTGATTTTATTATTTTCTTTTTCTTTTTGGGAGAGCTTTTGAGCTTATAAAGAGACCAACTCTCTCTATTGTAAGGTGTGGAAATTTTTTTGGGAGTTTTCTTCCCCAGAACTAAAATGAAAAATATCATGACGGGATTCTTTGGATAAATTTAGAGCTCTTTTTTCCCTTTGTATGCCATCTTTATTTGTATGCCATCTTTCATTTTGTCTGAGGCAATACCTCTCTTAGCTCTTTACTTTCGATTCTTAAGCTGGGATCATCTGAATAGAAGGCTAACAATCTAGCACAACTTTATTTGACCCATGTTTTTCTCTTAAGTTTTTCGGCTTTCAGGTATTCTCTAGTGCAAGAGCTCTTAGTTGGTCACTACATTCATCTGGCAGCAAGGTCCTTTTAGAGTTCTCCTTTGACTCCATTCGCCCCTCTCTGATACTGGCACTGGTCTTTCCCTGAGGATTGATCTTCCTTTCTTTTCCATCACCCATCTAAAACTATCTTTTGTTACTTCCGTTTCTCTAAGGCAGCCTCTTCCATTCACCTTGCCCGTTACTGTACCTGCCTTAGCGATCCTATTTTAGGGATACCCCCCTAGTGTTGGAGAAGAGCCAACCTGAAGCGAAGAGGAGAGGAGTGTGGTGACATTGGCCTCTCTCCTGAGAGAGTTGTCATTCCAGCTGGTGTGTTGCATTTTGGGCTTTCAAACGACACGCATGCCATTTCGGAGGACAACACCGTCTACCACATTGCAGTCGATATTACTGTCACCTGTGCCCTCATACAGACTGTTCATCACTGCCACAACGAAAGGCTGAAGGTGCCATTTATGCTGTTTTCTCTGCTGTGTTATCACTGGGAGAATCACTAGCAGTCCAACAGTTACAAAATCTAACAGCAAATAACAAAGTTTGGGGATGCTAAGTTTAACAAGCAGCCAAGCATTTGATTGAATGCCATGTTCATATTTTGTGCACAGTTATGTGATATTACATTAATTAAAATGTTCGAAAGATGAACCTTTTTGTGCTATTGCAATAATGGAGGTAACTTTGAATTATAATCTTTGAGCATTCACAGTAACTTGTAAAGAATCAGGATTGTACAACGACTTGATGTGAGTGCTATATATTTTTATTCAAAATTATTGCCTCTTGTTTGCATCCGTCTTGAAGATTTCTTAGGTGTCACAATCGCTTATATCCTTTGTGCTGTTTGACTACGATTCTAGAGCAAATAGACATGCTAATTAATGGTTTATGTTTTGGGTGAAATTTGTGATTTTACTTGGTCCTGATTTTCAAATTGATAGACTGTGCCGGAAGATGTTTTGGCGATTGGGCTTTCAGCAAGAGTTCTAGATCTTGGTAATAACAACTTGCAAGAAGTACCACTTGAGATTGGAAATCTCACTAATTTGCGGGTAAGGATTTTCTTGTTTTGAATCAATTTTTACACCCATTTCTTTTAAAATATCTTTTTAGTATAACTCGTTGGTTCATTGGCTGAAACTATAGGCCCTTCTTCCGTTCAGTGTGTTTGTTGTGATCAACCTTTTATGCAAATTATGGCTATGTTATTGTTTAAACTATGAAAATGTTTAGATTGAAATCAAAACTTTTGGTGTTATTTACTGCAGAAATTACGTCTCAGTGCGAATAATCTCTCAGACAACGGACTCAAGTGGGAAGGGCTTGTTTCTTTGAAAATTTTGACAACTCTAGCACTGAATTATAACCGGTTAGTCCCCTGTCCCATTTATACAAATGGCTGTGTCTACATGTACATACCTGCAGTGCAATGCATTGCAGTCGAGAATGCAATGCATACCAGACACTTGCAGCCATTAAGATTGCAACACAATTGCATGCATGCAAAAGTGCACTAGTACATAACATGACCATTTGCTCTTGCATCTGAGCATTCATCAGACACTCCCACAACTGGGATCCCATGCACACCTCAAAATGCATTTCTGCATAGCGAACATGTGCTCTCTCATGCATGTTTGGTGTCTTTGAACATGTGAAATTCATTTTTAGCCCTAGCCAAGACTAACCTAGTTCCATTAGTATAATTTGGAGATGTATTGTTATATTTATTCAACTGGACTGTGTCATCACAAGCAACGCATGCCACTGATTTTCAGCTTAGAAAATAATGGATTAAACATTTTACTTATAATACTAGCATTATAACTTATAAGCCTTCTCTATGTATAATCATACAACCACTGCAACCACCTTAACATTTCATCAATGCCATAACTTCTTCCCTTGTGTTTGGTAATGAACCAAAACAAGGATATATCAAAAATATGAAGTCATCATAAGCTGAAACATACATCAATATATGGTTGGAAAGTGAAAGGAAGATGAGCTCATGACAATGGAAAAGAGCATGATAGTCATCATGCTAAACTTGGGATGTGCATCCACAAGCATGCTCTATCCATTCTTGAATAGGGCTAATAGAAAATCTGCAATTTAAAAATGGAAATGGCTGCCCATCTTTGCTCCATAAAGAGTCTTCATGATGTACATTATGTCTCTCAGAAGGCTGATCCACACATCCCAACAATTTACCCCCTCGACTTCCATCAACCACATCCTCATACAACCAAGTTTGAGGTGGCTCTACACAAAATTTGCAAGAGAATTCTTGTCTGCCCTCTATCGCACATGCACATGAACCAAGAGAAAATAATCCAGATTTAAAAGAAATTTCAAGTTTATAAACTTGCCCCATATTTTGAAAAATTTCTGCATTTTCATATTCACAGAACTTCCACAAAATTTGAGTTTTTTTGCATGTTTCACCATAACATTGTTGAAGTTTGTAGCTCAGATAGGTATTTCCACATTGGTTTGTTGTTGTAATTGTAACTTTGGAAGATATTCCCTTGTATTTTATACTGTATTTATTATTGTATTTTATTTGTACCTCCGACGGAGATGTCCTCCGTTCGAGGATGCCATTATGATGCTTAGTCATACTAGGTCATTGAGGTAAAAGCCTCCATTGTAAGTCGGGGCAATAGTCCCCCAAAAGAGTCAAATGCAAATATATTATTGAGTCTCCTAGAGAAGTCAGCCCAGTTAGTTTTATTGAGGCCGACCTAGTTAGTTAAAAGGTCACCCCAAAAGTAAAGTATAAATAGAGAGCTGGGGTCTTTCATTTGGACACACACTCACTCACTCAAGTTCACATTAGTGAGAGAGAGAAGACAAGTTCGCATAGGAGGAAAGAGAGAGAGCTGCAGAAGACCATCTTGTTTTGGGGTTTTACTTTTTGTGATATTGTCTTGGTGACGATTCTATCTCTGAGGAAGTTGCGGTGTTTTCTCCTTTATGGTTTCCCCGAGGAAAATCTTTGTGTCTATTGTGTTATGCTGTGCTTGTCATTCTTTTAGATAAGATCCTAGATAATATTGATTAAAAGTTGAAAAAATAACATGGTATCAGAGCTAACCTGAAAAGAAGACATTGTGCAGCTGCGGGAAGCTAGGGCTTCTACGTTTGAGGTCTTCTCTCCATAGATCATCCGAAAAAGGAGGCTAGGCTAACTCACCCTAGGAGGGCGCATCTTTCTGTCGAAGCATAATCTAATTCTGAGAATTTTCAATTTTTGGCCAGTCACTACTACCGAGAGGAAAACTAGGGCATCAACTATTTTGGGATTGTGTTCACAGATTTGGAGAAGTGAGTACATTGGACAACTCGCCTTGAGGAGGCACATCTTCCTGTCCACTCAAAAGTTCCAAATTCCAAGTTTGGAAAATTAGGGTTTCTCTGACAAACCCTAGGCCAACCAGCTCCAGAACCAGTTTTGGCATCTTAAAGTGGTAAGACCTAAAATCTTTGCTATTTCCATTTGAAGTACTCATTCAATATGTCTCACCACACCAAGCTTGAGGATAAGCTTGAAGGAGTTGATAACTTCTGAGCATGGAAGTATAGGATTGTGCTTGTCCTTGAAGAAAATGATTTGGACAAGTATGTCAATGAAGAGGTTCCAACACCAGAGGATGATGAAGCTAAATCCATCCACAAGAAGAACTTGGTTAAGGCCAAGAGAATCATTGCAGACTCCATCAAGGATGATATCATCCCACATGTGTCATCTTTGAAGACACTGTTATCACATATATAGTAGCTAGGCTACTGTATTGTTTTATTCCAGATTCTAGTGCATTTTTCAGCCAGTCCTTTACATTGAGACGCTTGAGATGAGCATCTATATTGGATCACTATTATGATTATGGATAGCAGTATATTCCTATGCCATGACTGAGTCTCAGGAAACTCAGGTTTAATGATTGATGTAGCCATTTAGCCATTTACAGAGCAGTATGTATTGCCCAGAGTTGCAGCAACAGGTTCTCAGTGGACAAATGTTGGTTCAGATAGTTTATGCATAGGTATATGACCTCGCAGGTATTATCATGTGTTATGGTTATTATTGCTTTTATACTCATTTGTGTGGCATGTTTTAGCTTTTGGTGTCATGATCTGGCGATCATATAGATATATGGACCTGGTTGTATTATTTATAGATCTATTGTCCCTGCTCAGAATTAGAAGTTCCTAGTTATACTCATTGGTTTTACCCTCCTCAAGAGAATGGAGGTGATCATTCCCACCATCCTATGGCTTGCTAGTGTTGGTTTCATTATTCACTTTCTCCATCCATCCATTACCTTCCTGTTATGATATTATCCTTGACTTACTACTTGACCTGTGATATGGAGGACCTTCCCCCACTTTGGCCTCTTGGTTGGATGAGCTTCCCTGTTTATCTTGTGTCTCGGCTCTGAGTTGGTGACAGAACTTGCCTTCGGGTGAGTTGGATTTCATCCTTAGTGGTGGAACTTCCACATTAGTCATTTGGGTTGTTGTTAGCTAAAACCTCAAACAAATAGTACTACTACTACGGACTACCATCATTACAATGTGTCTGGAAATGAAATTTAAGCCCATTCTAGAATGTGTTTCTTAACACACGTGAATGAAAGGCATGTGAAATTAATGAAAATCCAAGAATGTGTTTCTTAACACACACGGATAAAAAAGCCTAATAAATGTAAATCCAAGAATGTGTTTTTTAACACACACGGGTCAAGGCTATGGAAATGAATGAAAGGCCTAAAAAGCAATGGTTTAATAAATGCTATATCTAATGATTGCTGGCCTCACTTGTAATGATCTATTCCTCACTAGCCTGCGGGTTATCATGTGAGATGGAGTAAGGGACAACTAATTCTAAGTGTCCCGTAGAGTCTCAAGTTACGGTTTGCCGGGCACCTAGTCATGGCGCCCCTAGAAAAGATCCTCATGGAGCTGTATCATCGTGGATGTGAGCTATAGGCATTTGTCAAGGTCGAATAAACACTTCCCAGACTGCTTATCCATTTGTGAGACACTGCCTTTCCCTGTGTAATTTGCTTGTCCAGCATATGCCTTAGTGTGTATTCCCTTTTCCATATCCAAAATATCACTGTGTCAAGTCAGTATAGTCATCCCTTAACCTAGCCTTGTAGTCTTTAGCCTTCATCCTACACTAGCAAAATGATCACAGCCATGAAGTGAGTATAGTCTTGAGAGTCTAATCTGAGCTATAATAATAATAAAAGACATTGAATACTTGGTTTTAGATCGCCAGAGAATTGATTATTATATGTTATATTGCTACTTGAATGATTTGTAAAGCATGTCTTAACCTTTTAACACTTGCAACAGTTTGATGTTAGCCTGGGTCATTTTATGGGTCACGTTGACTTGGTCAAACCTAGTTTGACCAAGTTCAACTGTAGGACATGAGGTGGATAGACCTTGGATGATACAGATGGATGATATATGGTCTATTACAAGTCACTAGATGGTTCCATGCATTGGTTACAGGTTTATGATGATGATCTGGCATTTTATTATATTTGATCATTTACAAATTATTATTATTTTTGTCTGTTCGGGCATATTTGAGATATTATATGATCATGCAGAGATCCATATGGTGTATGAGTACACACCTTTGGTGGATTTGGGCTCTTTGAGTCCATTGAGATAGTTGGTTTTCAGTTCTGGGTAGTTATAGTTGGTATTTTCCTCAGTTTATCATTCTGGTGCATATTTGCCATTAAAAATGGCCTGTCAGAGCACTTTGATGATCTATTTGGTTCACCTAGGGCGCTACAGAGGGAGTATGGGGTCCAACCACTTGTTTTTACTATTATGCCATACTCCCGGACATTATGGTGCAGTCAGATTTGGCCCCAAATGAATAAGCATAGAGTTACAGGCATTTTTATACTTTACAGAGGCATAAAAATGGTAAAAATGGCTCCTTATGAAATTGATTTGAGCTACTGAGGCAAGGAAATGGTATGGGAATTGTTTTGATGTGAGTGTGATGTCTTCCACCACTTCCACAATAGTTTCAGCATTCAGTGGGGCCCTCACACATCTCTCCGGCACATTTTATGATTTTCTGGAGCCTTTGGAGGCTCACGACTTTTCCAGAGGAGCGTGATTTGGTGCTTGTGTTGGTCATATGATATTATTGTGCCATCGGGACACACTAGGGAGGTTGAATATCACCCCCTAGACCCACCATGAGCGGGTTATCATGTTTTTCTAGTCATATTGAGTGGGACGTCCTCCTAGAGTGATTTTTTCCATGTATTATGTTATATTTTTGAGTTGATCCATGTACTTTATGTTGAGCTCATCTCAACCATTGATTAGAACTTTTATATCTTTTAATCTTAGCCATCCATTCAAAAGGTGGTTAGGGCTTTGGTATCTCTTCTTCCTATTTAAAGGAGAGAGCTTCTTATTGTAAAGGGACTTTTGGCTCTTGGCTTCTGGAATAAAATAATATTTTTGCAAACCCTTGTCTTATGGTTTTGGATGTCAATGGTGTTGATTGAAACTGCTCTTCCTCTGCACTGAGGATCTTGGTGATTATTTTGCATATGTATTTCTCCATGTTTTTATCTACAGGTGAGGAGGCCGAATTGGTGAGGAAGGCGCACTGGATGGGGAAGACTCTCCTTGCTCTTTTCTCTTCCCTTCGTCAGTTACAGGGAGTATTACTGTCCTTGTACCTCTTACTCTTTGTGATTTTACTCGTCATTTGTATTTCTTCCATTCTTGCTTGAACTGATTGATGGTATTTGTCCTTGGTTCATCAGGAAGAGGAGGACGCACATGTGGTGCTGGGCATTTCGTGGGTGCAAGATAAATCAACAAATCTTCATTTGATCTTTGCGGGAACAATCCTCAACATCTTGGCAAACATTTCCATCATTCAGGTACGCTTGCAAGGTAAGATTTTTATTCTTCTATCCTACCCATCTGTCATTTCTTCTTCAAACCCTCATTAAAATCCTTCGGAAAATTCCATACCTCAAACGACTTGGTTAACAACATAACCATTTCTTGGTTTTTAGGCTCTTGCAATTATCTAGGTGGGTTCTCCAAGACGTCACACTTGGAGGACTCCTGTGGCCCAAATCCCAAGGCACTAGTCTCCTAAACCCCCTGCGCATTCCCTGATTGACTGGTTTTTGTGTCGTTTGATCATGTTTGCTTTAACATTGTCAGATCTACCTTATGATCTGTGCTAGAAAGCCCTAATCCACAAATCCTCTCTTTGGGTCACTTTCCCTGTTTTAGGGGTCACGTTTCCCAAGGCAATTGAATTTGTCATTTTAAACTAGCACCTGAATCCTGGAATCATACTTAATTGTCAAGTCACTGTGTATAATTAATCTTTATCAACTTATATCTTTCCTAAGCCTCCATAGTGGTCTTGCTTCCTTAAATCTAGGGTTCCATACCTGTCACCTTACGTACCCTATTTGAATAGCTTGATCTGGTGATTGGGTTAGATCTCTCCTATCGGGAGTAGATCAGGGTCTCCCCCTTGTTATCTAGGCTTTGATAACTCAAGTGAAGGGTGCCTCGATTGGCGTGATAACCAATCCATTGGAGATCGAGGCTCTCGAGGTTCACCACTTTAGTTGTCTATCCCCTCTACAATCCTCTTGGATCCATCTTTAGGGGCAACTACAAGATTGGTGATAACAGACACCTAAGGAGATGTTCGATGCTTTGACAAAGCTATTTGAAGGGAAGAACATAAATCAGAAGATGACCTTGAGAAAACAGCTTAAGAATGTGAAGATCCAAAATGCAGAGACCATGCAATCTTTCTTCACAAGGGTCTCTCGGATCAAGGAGGAACTTGAAGCAGTTGAAGAAAAGGTAGAAGAAGGAGAGATCGTGATGACCACCTTGAATGGTCTCCCAAGATCGTGGGACTCCTTCATTCAAGGGATACTAAGTTGCACGAAACAGGGAAACGAGGACGAAACGGGGAAACTTTGAAACGGGGGAAACGTGACCCCCCAAAATTTTGGAAACGAGGAAACACAATATATATATATATATGAGCAAGAACATTTAAAAAATGAATGTGAAATATAAATCACAAATCATACATGTCGACGAATCAATGCCTATATTGGGATCATATTCATCAATAACACCCTATGCCCCCTGTTGTCCGCCAAACTGCACATCAGCAGCAGAAATCTTTCGAAAGCTGTCTCCCTCACTGGAAAGTGGGGAGAGGTGTGGCCTTGGGGGCAAGCAATGAGCCAGGTACTGTCACCTGAATCCCAGCTCCTCCGTTTAGGCTAACTCCTAACGAAGCCAAGGGGGGAAGTCCCTAAAAAAGAGTTGTCTAAGGCTCTTATGTGTTTAAAATATTTTTTGGTGTGATGATGCGGACGGGTGTTGTTTAGGAGTTTTTTGTATAATGACTAGAACAGAATTAAACACGCAATCCACGTTGCAAAATTCACAAGATACAAATTCAGAAGATAACAATATACTTTGACTTAGAATTTAAAGCAAAGCATCCACAAGATAAAGATTAAACAAGTGACAAGGACATATGGTCCAGATTCAAAATATATGTAAGAATTTTTAAAGACCAGTGCCAAATGGAGTCAAATAAAATACTTGTGATGCCTAAAAATATAAGTCGAAAGTAGCTATTTGTGAGAATGTTTTGAATTTGTTCTTGGTAAATTTTAAGTGTTTTAGATGTTCTTGATTATTAGGATAAGACCAAGGGTATCAAAAGGAGTGGAACCTTGACCAAGACAAAAACTGGCAACCTATTAGGTGATAGGTCGGAGGCACCCAGATTACAAAGAGGGCAAGTGTGCTTGCGGCTTGACCGCCCTCGAGTCTGACAGTGGATCCCCGGCACCACCTCTTTCAGGAAGAACTCAACGATTTGTCTTGGTTGGGGTTTTGGGGTAAAATTTTAATTAATGTTATCACTTGTGAGATTAACCAGTCTTCCACCTTTCTGAGTACTAGCCCAACCGTTTCCGGTTGGCAGAGCATACGGGTGTAGGACAAACCAAGATAAATTAATTAAAGGGGAAATGATGTGTTCAAATTTTTTATTATTTAGAGCACTCGTTCAACTCTCCGACAGAGAGCGCTCTTGACTTGATCTTAGGACCACAGTTCAAGAGACTTGCTAAATTTAAAATGCCTAATGCAGGGAAGGATGCAAGCTAAAAGATGCTCTCCGATAGAGAGTGCTCTTGACTTGGATTTGGCCAAGTTCAAGAGACTTTGTTCATTTTAAGAAGCAAGAAGCAGTTTGTAAACAAGATATTGAAACTTTGTGATATTCAAAACATGTAATAGCTCAAATCAATGGAAATACTGCTAACATACTACTTGCACAATAACATGATATAATGGAAATATCTAGTGTTCTACCAAGCAAAATTTACACTACAGGTGGGATCAACCTCCGAACAAGGTCAACCACTAGAAGCCACCAGTCCTGGAAACCTCCCAGCTAGCTGGATGTCCATAAGAAGCTAATGGGGAACGAGAAGCTACCACAAAATTATGTGGCCTTTGGGATGCAATCCCAAAGTTAGCTATTCTCTGGTCAAGGCTTGGAAGAGAAGCGATAAAGTAAAACAAACTAATCTAAAACGAGAATTGAAAAAAGATCTAAGCTAAGCCAATCCAACAAAACCCAACACTCTTCCCCAAATGGGGAAGAAGACCAAAGAGTGGAGGACCTCTCCACTATAAACTTTATTAATTTTTTACAAGTGCCTTAAGGAAAATTCCTTGAAAGGTCTTTGATGGATACTAGAACAAACTTATGAAAATTGAAAGCTTGAAGCCCTTAATGGCTTTTACAAAGGATAAGAAGATGTATCCTAAAATATGTCTTGTGATGCTTGGTTTCTTCTTCTCTTTTTGATTTGATCTTTTTGATTCAAGAAATCTTTCTCTTCCCACAATCCTACCACAAGGATAAGCCAATAAACTCATGCACCCATTAGCGTTAGAAAATTAATCAAACTTTGAACTATCAAGTATAGGTTTGCAAAATAAAACTAAAACATAAAAGAGCATGAGATTTTGACTTGAAATTATTAGTATGGTAAAACGGACCAGCGAGCTAAAATGCTCCAAAAAACGGTGGGAACGAGAATGCAACCACAAAGTTTTACACTACTTGATATGCCAACATGTCTACCTTTGAAATGAAACTATAAGACTTGAAGGAAAAGACTAAATGCAAACCCTAAATGACCTTTTGATATGCCTAAACTAAACTTTCAATGCATAAATTTTGATTTATAAAATGAATCTAACTACAAACCCTCCAAAGAAAAACAACTAGCTGACTACTGACTTGACAAACCATTTGTTTTTTAATGTTTTGTTGTGACTATGAAGGTGGACGGAATGGAAGGTGGAGAAGCAAAACTAAAGAAATGGAGATGGAGGGACGAAAGGAGGAAGGTAAGGGATGGACGAGAGCTAGAAGGAGCTAGATGGACGAGAGGAGGAGGAGACTAGGGGGACGAAAGCAAGGAAGGAGATGAGTGGGACGAGAGGAAGGAGTGGAGGCTTTTTTGGAGAAACACGAATGGATGAAGATGGCTTGGAATGGAGATGAACCTCAAGTGGAACACTTGAGAGGGGGGGCTTGAAACACTGTCTTGGAAATCCTCCGGTTAACCGGTGATACGCTGACAACAAGTGTTGAAGAGAGCACAAGGGAACAAATCCCAAGCTATTCCCCAAGGTTGAAGGAACTTCAACCTTTTGGTAAACTAATCTAAGGCTTAAAACAAACACAACTTCAACTCGGGATCAAGATCTGGAAGGGGTTTCCACAAGAGTGAAGGAAGATCAAAGTAACTAGTAACCAAGAAAGTATGTTGATTGTTTGATGGAGAAGAGCTAGATCCTCTTGCTTCTCAAAACCATAAAGCTAGAACTCCTTTGGTCTTATGTGGAGTGAAAGTGTACCTGCAAGAACCTTAAGCATGGGATAATATATATGAAACAAAACATTCAAGTGAAAAGAACTAGATACATGCTTGCTTGTGCTAGATTGTTAGCCATCTTGAACATGATCTACAACTTAAAAGCCTCAAATATAATGTAAAACAATATCACCTTGATTCTCAAGTAAAGCAATGAACACCAAGAGCCTCCACGTTTTTGACCTCCAAAGTCTTAACTTTATTAACAATAAAAACTATTACAATTTCTCCAGAGTTTCTTTGCCTAACAATCCATGAGTGAATGAGGCAAGAGGAGCCTCATTATATAGCAAAGGCTAACAGCTAGAAACCTAAGTCGAATTGGCATGATGGAAGCCAATGGTCACCTAACACAAATCGAATTCCAATCTAAATCAGCTTTGAACCAATCAAATATTAATTGCATGAGTCTCCACCTAACACAAGTCGAGTTTCTAGATGATGTGGATGGGGAGGTGGCCTCCACCTTGGCAAGGCGTCCCCCATCCCAACCTTGGAACTATCACCACGCTAATAAACAAGTGCCATGTGTGGAACTCGCCCTTCCAATGAGATTGACGTGAGCTTGTGGTAGGTGCTTAGAGTTTTATCCAAGATTTGATTGCAATTATGGTAGGTGGGAGTGGGAGGTGGCCTCCACCTAGGCAAGGCGCCCCCACTCCATTTAATGTAACTCTTTACCAACCAAAAACCCAATTAATACGACCTCCACCTCACTAACTCGATTTTGCATGCATGAGGCCGAATTCACTTGAAGAGCTTTGACTTATGCTGACTGTATAGTTGACTGAAGATGCTTGGAGATGATTGGAATCTTCATAAATGCTGAGTGCCATGTCATTTAGCCTTTTACTTTATTCCATTTGGATTATTTTGGAGAGATTTGGATTATCTCCAAAATAATCATTTTTATTATTTTAATTAATAATTTCTCTGTAAATGGCTTTTTAGAGAAAATATTAATTACGAGGCCTAAATGACATCTGAAACTTGGATCTGGTTGGCCCATAGGTCATGTGTGATTTTTTGCTTATCAAACGAGCCATCAATCACTGAATTTGGACTCTGGATGACTGACATATTACAAATAATTATTTCTCTATTTAAACTATAGAGAAATTTATTAAATTTAAAAAATAAATAAAACCCAAATTCGACAGACCCGGTAAAATTTTTTCGAAATTTTTTCTGAGGGTTTTATGGACCTAGGACATGACCGACACCTATTCTAATAGTGTCTAGTAGGTTTATATACATTAGTTGGCCTCTAATAACCCCCCATGGCCAAATTTTCAAAATCGGGCATTCCAGCTTTGGAGGAGCGGGAGAAAACCTCATCGATTATACATCGCCTTAAGCAAAGTATAATTGACAAGGGAAAAAACTCCCTGGAATATCTTAGTTGCTTAATCCAGTCATGAGGAACCGAGGCACTCAGATCCTACTAGCACACTTTTATTACAAACCCCCATGGGGCCGTGGTCATGTCAACTCAAAAAACAAAAAAGGCTAACCACAACTGGCTAGCCACAAATGCTGAATCATCTGATACACTGGAGTCAAACACTTATCATGTTTGTCAAATGGCGGCTCTTCAGAAAATCCAACTATGGTACAAATAAGTTGGTAACACCCCCCTCCTCTATAGAACTTCCTATGACAGATAGATTCAAGAGATGTCACCAATCGACAAAATGAGGATTGCGGCAGCAGCGACGATGATGATCTAGTGTTGATGATGATGTTCTAGCATTGATGATGATCCAGCGATGATGACGTTGTCCAGACTTGTGTCCGATTGGTTGATGACTGCGGCAAGAGAATACCTTCCTAGATAAGAGGGAGTTTTGTTGTAATTGTAACTTCGGAAGATATTCACTTGTATTTTATATTGTTATTATTATTGTATTTTATTTGTACCTCCGACGGAGATGTTTTTCCTCCGTTCGGGGATGTCACTATTATGCTTAGTCATGCTAGGTCATTGAGGTAAAAGCCTCCATTGTAAGTCGGGGCAATAGTTCCCCAAATGGTCAAATGTAAATGTATTATTGAGTCTCCTATAGAAGTCAGCCTAGTGAGTTTAGTTGAGGCCGACCTAGTTAGGTAAAAGGCCACCCCAAAAGTAAAGTAGAAATAGAGAGCTGGCCTCTCTCATTTGGACACACACTCACTCACTCAAGTTCGCATAAGTGAGAGAGAGAAGACAAGTTCGCTAAGGAGAAAGAGAGCTGCAAAAGACTATCTTGTTTTGGGGTTTTCCATTTTGTGATATTGTATTGGTGACGGATCTATCTTTGGGGAAGTTGTGGGGTTTTATCCTTTATGGTTTCCCCGAGGAAAACTATTGTGTCTATTGTGTTTTGTTGTGCTTGTTATTCTTTCAGTTAAAGATCGTAGCTAATATTGAATTAAAGTAGAAAATCTAACAACTACGTAGTTGGGTCTTCCTCTACTACTCATACTCCTCCCACAACCAACCCAGTGGCCAATGCCAATCCTGCTCGAAGGACCTTTGGTGGCAGGGTTAAAGCCTCCTCGTTTGATTTTTCCTAAATACATGGGGCTCCCCACAATATGCCCGATAAATATTTCGAGAAAATTCCTATGTTCAGTGGGGATAATGCCATAGTTATCGAGGAACACATTGAATCCGTGTGGAAACACATGGAGGCATATGGGGCCTCATATGAGGATGTTTTCATGAGGGGTCTCTTTGTGTCACTTGAGGGTGATGCCCGAAAGTGGTTTGACCGTCTACTAGCCGGATCTATTGATGGCTATGATAACTACGTAGCCAAACTTATTGAGGATTGGTCAGTTAAACTGGATGGCAAATATCTCCTTAACCAATTGTTTGGGATCAAAAGAAAGGAGAATGAAACATTTCACGAATTTAACTTAAGATTTGACAAAACAGTGGTACAAATCCCCGAGTCCATATGCCCGAAGGAGCAAGCTATCTTGATACATTACCTTAATTCCTTCGATGGCTGGTTGGGTTATCATTTGAAGGAAAGAGATCCCACCACTTTGAAAATCGCGTAAGATAATGCTAGGAGAGTCGAGGCAAATGCTTCCTCCATAGGAAAATATAACTTCTTTGATCATTACGCCCCGTCCTCCTCTCGCAATGAATCCCGTATGCGCAAAGCTAAGGAACCTGTTAAAGAGCCAACTGAAACATTAGATAACATGCAAGAACTTGTAAGAAATTTAATGCTCTTGACAAGGGACTTAGTTAAACATAGAGACATTGACTGTTACAAGAATCCATACGGGTCCAAGCCTTATTGGAACGCACATAAGAGGCCTAGAATGGAAGAAAACAAAAGGCCACCTATAGCCCAAGATGCTTCTGAGCCCAAGAGTGTCAACTGGTGCGAATGGTGTGATGAGGAACATGACGAGTTAGGGTGTCATTTCCTAGAGTTTGAGGACCACATTGAGAAGATAAACTTTGTAGATGACTTATCCTTTGACTTGGATTTCAGGAGGATCCTCATTGATGATGAGAGGAGGATGACCTTCAGGAGGATAGCTCGTGCTGCATGCCTGTTCAACCTTTGTTGGATGATCCATCTAGAATGAGAATATACCGTCGACACAAGGAGGAATCTAGGCAAGCCCGCTTTATGGAGAGATATGAGAGCATTCGAGCAGACGAGGAGAGTGGGCCATCCACTTCTTCTGCGGAGTTTGGTAGTGGTATTGATCGTGAGAGAGAGTTGGGGAAGATTATGCAGAGCATCCCTGTATAGGAGCTGATGAAACTCACTTCAGTCCACGATCATATAGTAAAGTTTCTTGACAACATTCCTGTGCATAGGGAACGGTCTAGTTTGTCCATGATTCCCTGTGATGCCTCGGTAGTCACTTGTGAGACGAAGAAGGATGTGGAGGACCCCCCTATCAACCCCTAGATGACATTCTATGAGAGAAAGAATGGGGGACATCAACCCTTTTACCTTACACTTCGCATCCAAGACATGTTGCTTCACAACTGTATGCTGGACTCCAGAGCCTTGATGAATGTCATGTCTTTACGTATTATGAAGGCTCTGGGTCTAGAAGTGACACGCCCTTATGGCAATGTATGCGGGATTGATTCTAGGAAGGTTCAGGCTTATTTTCTAATCAAGAACCTCCAGGCTGATCTTTTCGTCTGCCCGAACATTTCCACGTTCATCTGCCCTGACATTTCCATGAGAGTATGTTTCCACAACATACTCTCATGTGTGTAGAAATGACATACACAACATACCCCAAATGGTCTCCTTCACCTCTATTATATAGCTAGAGGTATGGAATAATAACATCCCATAATACATGTGGGATAAATCCTTTACGACTTCTAGTTCTCTTATATAAAGAATGATAATAAGAGAGTTTATCACATGATGCATGCGGGATAATTCCATTTTATAATTTATAATATTAGAGTTAGTTATGCCTTTACACAACCAACAACACCACACAAGTCATCATTACATATTCCAACAAACACAAGTATATATAATAAATATCAATAATAATAATAAAAATAATGATAACAAAACAATAATTAATGAAGTGACATGACCTAACTAGGGACATGATTATTCAACCACGTGGGCAGTTAATAAGTCAATGTATATATATTCTATATACCATCGCATAGATCATTGTAATCATTCTATCATCTATTCATTATTCAATTATATTTATAATTGTCCTATATGTGTTTCTATTGTCTATCCTTCTTATGTGGATATTTGCTAGTAAATGAATTATCGTTCATTTCATTGGTATTAGAGTCAATTCCGATACGACCTTCGTGCACATCCTTTTAAACCTTGTCTGACTTTGTCTTTGGCCACACACAATATCAGAGTTTCTTTAACTTGGTTCAGGTCCTTGACCAGAACTGGCTTTTAGCCATTTATTCTCAAGAAGCATCATGAATGATAATTGAAGATTCCAAATTGTGGGGTCGCACCACTGTCAAGAGCCATCCAATTGAAGTTTAAACGATAGAGTTATTTATTGTGCATCCATCAAGGGGAGAGCCGCTGTCCTAAATCATTGCCATGTCGATGCTTGTTCTTCTTGTGCTTCATTCATTATCTTGTGGCTCATTGGGATCAATTGCTATCGTGGTAATCGAAGGTGAATACTTCGCCTAAAGGCAATCGCCACTTGCCGAACTATATCTTGCTGTCATTCAGATGTATTGTGTCGCTAGGTCGTAACGGAAACTTCATTAGATGAGTTATGTGATAAATTATATTATAATATAGTTGTCTAAAACTGAATTGGAAGTTATAAAGGGGTTATTCAAAGTTTATACAATCCCTTGTTGAAATTTGTAATGAGAAAGGTCCTTCCCCATGATTTTGATGTCACATGGGGGGCACAAAGTTCTCTTTCCTAGTGTTACTTTGTAAATATAATAAAGTGACTTTTATATTTTTAAAGTGAGTTTCACTTAAGTAAAGTGGGTCCCTTATGTAAATGCGCATTTATTTATTATTAAAAGAAATTAAATGTGCAATTAATGATGACCCTTTAGATCTTTTTAATCCTAGCCATTCATTGAGGAAGTTGTTATCACCTATTTTGTACAAATAGTTGAAACCTTATTGAGCCGCCAGTGTTGGAACACATCAGTGTTCACTTCCAGAGTATCTGGGTTTCAGATTGCAGCAGTTAGCCAATTTTAGCTAGCCAGTTTTTGTTTTTAGTCGATATGACCATGGCCCCATGGGGTTTGTAATAAAGTGTGCTAGTAGGATTTGAGTGTCTCGGTTCCCCATGACTTGATTAAGCAACTAAGGTATTCCAGGGAGTTTTTTCCCTTGTCAATTATACTTTGCCTATAGCCGAGCTATAATCGATGAGGTTTTCTCTCACTTCCTCCAAAGCTGGAATGCTCGATTTTGAAATTTTTTAGCCATGGGGATTTATTAGAGTCCAACTAATGTATATAAGCCTACTAGACACTATTAGAATAGGTTTTGGTCATGTCCCAAGTCTTTAGGACCCTCAGAAAAATTTTTACCGGGTCCGTCGAATTTGGGTTTTTAATTATTTTTAAAGTTTAATAAATTTCTCTATAGTTTAAATAGAGAAATTTCAATTTGTAATATGTCAGTCATCCGGGATCCGAATTCAGTGATTGAAGGCTTGAACCTTAAGCCAAAAATCATTCATGATCCCCTGACCAGCTAACCCTAAGTTTCAGACAATTATTTGGCCTTATAATTAATATTTTCTCAAAAAATAAAAAAAATGAGAAATATTAATTAAAATTTTCAAAAAATAATAAATTGGAGATAAATTAAATCTCTCCAAAAAAGGCCAAATTGAATAAAGTAAAAGTCAAAATGACATGGCAAAAAGCATTTATGATGATTGGAATCTTCACCCACCTGATTCAGATCAGTTTCGGAGCACTGGGAGTGATCTACAGTTGAGAAATTCGCCCACCTTCATGCAAATTCGTTTTTGTGATTTGGCAATTGATTAATGGGTTGTTGGATTTTGAAATCAATGCATATGGGGCTCCTTCCTCAAATTATGGGCTCCAAACTCAAGTTTAAAGATGAGTTAAGACTCCAAGCTCGATTTGGTTGGTGTTGACATGGATTTGATTGGTTTTTGATGGAGTTTTTGGCTCTCCTTGTGCCAAATTCGAATTAGGGTTTTAGGCTAGTTTTTTGTTATTTAAAGAAGCCATTTGGGCTCTTTTCTTCATGGAGATTTTGAGCATGAACACTCTGCCAAAATACTATTGTAATACTTGTTTATCTTTTGAATAATATATTGACTTTGGAGGTCTACACAAGTGCTTTGGGGTTAGCTTTCACATTGCTTGGTGATATTCTTCTCGCCCTATCTCTTATATCAAGTTTTGCAATATTTAATATATGTTCTATAAATCATAGAAGTGTATTATTCAGTTTAAACTTGTTTGGTTTAAGGGTTTTGCAGGATTCATATAAGGCGGAGAATGACTTGGAGATCAAGTTGCTCTTTGTATTCCAATGGTTATTAGCACCTAATCAAAGTTGTCTTGCAGGTTTCCAAAAGATTCATTGTTCAAAGAAAAGAAACACTTCTAAAGAGCTCTAGCCTCTCCCTCCATCAACAAACCTTCTCAAAAATTTCCTGGTTACATTGGTTCTAAAGGGTTCTTTCTTCAAACCCATCTCATTTGCTCCTTGATCTCTTTTTCCCCATTGGTTTGCTAGGCCTATTTTCCTCCATAGTTTTCCCTATCTCAAAACCCCTCATCATCCATTCGTTTTACACTCCCTTCCTCCTTTCGTTTTAGTCTTGCCCTAGTTTCATCCTCCATTCGTTTTTGCCCTTCAAAAGCTCATCTCGTCCAAGCCTCCTTTGTCTTCATTTTCTTTTCCTTAGATTCATTCTCCTCCATCTCCCAAAGTGCCCTAAAATACACCAAAAACACAGAAACGAATTGGTTAAAGTTATTTTTGCTTGAGTTTAGAATTTGTTAGAGTTAGATCTTAGTTGTTGCATCTAGTTTACAAATTTTATGCATTGAAAAGTTAACTTTAGGGCATACTAGATCTCATCTTTTACACTTGTTTAGCTTGCATTGTTTAAGTCTAGTTTCCATTTTGAGAGATAGAATATTTTCATAAAATTTTTCTTAATTTTTTTTTTACTTTTGATCTCTTTCCCATTACATTCTAAGAGTTTGTTGTTCGCTGGTCCGTTTTTCCATAGTAACATTTTCGAGTCAAAATCTCATGCACTTTATGTTTTAGGCCTTAGTTGTCGTTTTGGAACTTGGTAGGTTTCAATTTTATTTTGTTTCTTAACGTTTAATGGGTGCTTGTTGAGTATTTTTCAAGCTTGTGTAGGTCTCTTGAAAGAGGAGATAAGATTTGTGAAACATCATTTGAAGAAGAACAAAATACATACAAGGGGAAGATCCAAACCAAGCAATAAGAACAATCTCCTTTTTGTACTAAGTCTTAAAAGGCTTCCAGGTTCTACTACAATAGTTTGTTTATCTTACGTTCTTCAAAGAAGTCCTTCAAGGTTTAAGAAAAAACCAAGGCATTTGTAAAAGATTAATAAAAGTTAAGTGGAGGAGGCCTCCACTCTTTGGGTTTTCTTCCCCATTTGGGGAAGAGTGTTGTGATTGGTTAGATTAGAGCTTTTATTTCACGCTTTAGAGTAGTCTTTATTTCATTTTGTCATACCCTCTTCCAAGTTTTGATTTGAGGTAGTATCCTTGAGATTTCATCTCAAGGGCAGGACCACATAACTTTTTGGTTACTCCTCTCTTCCCGTTAGTTGCCTTGGTCGAAATCTCAGCTAGCTGGGAAGTTCTCAAGTGCTAGCGGTTCTCAGTGGTTGACCTTGTTCGGAGGAAGACCCCACCTCAGATTAAATTTGTTGGTAGAACACTAAGTCTTTTTATCTTATTTTCATTTCGCAAGTAGCATGCTAGTTGTCTTTTGTATCATTTGAACTATCACATGTTTTAATTTTACAAAGTTTTTTATTTGTTTCTTCACAACTGCTTCTTTCTTGCAAGTAAAATAAACAAAGTCTCTTGAACTTGGCCTAATCCAAGTCAAGAGCACTCTCTGTCGGAGAGTATTTTAGATATGCATTTTCCCCTTGCATTAGGCATATTAGATTAGAAAAGTCTCTTGAACTTTGGTCTTAAGATTAAGTCAAGAGCGCTCCCTATCGGAGAGTTGAACGGTGCTCTTAATAATAAAACATTTCAACTCACATCCCCCATAGTTAATTTACTTTTGGTTGATTATCCAACACCCGTATGCTCTGCCAACCTGCAAAGGTTGGGCTAGTACTCAGAAAGGTGAAGGACTTGCTAAACTTACAAGTGATAACATAATTAAAATTTTACCCAAAACCAAAACCAACATCAAATCGCTGAGGTTGCTTCCTGAAATAGGTGGTGCCGGGAATCCACTGTCAGACTCGAGGGTGGTCAAGCCATTGTACACTTATCCTCTCTGCAATCTGGGTGCTCCCGACCTATCATCTAAGAGGTTGCCAGCATTTGTTCTTGGTTAAGGTTCTACTCTTTTGATATCCTTGGTTTTAGCCTAATAATCAAGACCATTAAAATATTCAATTTACCAAGATAATTTTCAAAACGATCTCACAAACAACATTCTTTCAAGACCCACACATTCAGCATCACAATCATCTTTTCTGTGACTCCATAAGGCACTGGTATTTACATTTTATATCTTAATCAAGACCATTTGTCCTTGTGTTAATTTTCATGTTGTGAATGCTTTATTTGATCATAAGTCTTGAAATATACTGTTAGTCTTGTTATTTCATTTTAGCAACGTGGATTGCTTTGTTATCTTGTGCTTATCTCATCTTTTAGTTTGGTCTCATCATAATAACTCCTAAACAACACCCATCTGCATCATTCACACTTAAAACCTTAAAAAACACAAGAGCCTTAGTGAAACTCTTTATAGGGACTACCCCCCTTGGCTTCGTTAGGAGTTAGCCTAAACGGAGGAGCTGGGATTCAGGTGACAGTACCTGGCTCATTGCTTGCCCCCAAGGCCACACCTCTCCCCACTTCCAGTGAGGGAGACTGTTGATTAAGTTGTCATTGATGCCAACAGTGTATAGTCATTGATGCCAACATGTCTTAGTGCCCCTTGAGGAGCCCCTGAGGGTTAAGTAATTGTCAGTGTCTAAGGAGACCTTTTGATCTTTTCCAAGTCCAAGTTTGAAGCCCTTGGAGCCCTTGGGACAATGACAAAAGCCCTGAACACCCTGTAGAGTGTTTAAGTACCCCAAAGAGGTTTTGTGTTTCCCCAATTGTTTCTTTGTTTCCCCAGTACCACAACTTATGCCCCAGTACGCTACAAAAGTGTTGAACAAGTTGCAAGAGTCCAAATGACCCTTTCAGTGGTCATTTGTGTTTATTGAGGTCATGGTACCCCAGGAGAAGGTCTAGCAACCCCACAGGTGATGTCATGATGGATCTTGACCCTTGAGAGGTCTCCTGGTGTGGTTGAGGTGGTTGAAGAAGCCTATGAATCCCCCTGCTTGATGAAGAAGCCCTGAAGAAGTCCTTGGACCCACATTTGATGGCTTAATGGTCCTGTCCCCTTAAAGGTGATGATGTGGCCATTAATGACTTGATGAAGACTTAGAACCCTTGACGAAGATCTTGATGCCCGTGTATCCCTTGTTGGGGTCATGGAACCCTTGGAGATGGTCATTATGCATGAGAAGGTCTGGCACCCACATAAATGGCGGCATGATGACCCTTGGACACTATATGATCATTGATGGTGCATTTGGAAATGATTTGGGTCTTGGAATCCATACATATGGTGGTTTGTAATCCCATGATTGTTGGAGCCTTTGATATGATAGAATCCTTGGTCATGATGCCCTCATCACTTGGTGATGGAGTCCTATGTGATGGGCTTGAAGTCCATGGAAAGTATCTTTAAATATTATATGATATCCTTGAAAGAGTCCTTGAAACCCTTGCATGTGGTGCCTTGGGTCTTGAACCATGGTGATGTATGGTCCTATTTGTGGTTGTATGGATATTGGGATGTAGATGGAGGTAGATCCCACGGATGTGCCTTGATATGTTGAAGAAGACTTTGAAACTCTTGTAGTTAGTGGTATGGTCTTTGGCACCCTCATGTGTGGGGTCTTTGACGTCGTGGACATATTGAATAATTTAAGTGTATTATACCAAGAATTTGCAAATAAACCCATCATAGGGAGATAGTCCTCATCAAGCCATTTCCATTGATATGTGGAGCATCTTCTAACTCCTTACGGTTGAAGAGATATGAATTTTTGAAGTTGGTGTACCCCACCTTTTTGGGTGAGCCGACCAAACAAAAGAAAAATTAATTATTTGTAATTTTGAATTGCATG
This sequence comes from Larix kaempferi, assembly GCA_027924585.1. Taxonomy (NCBI): domain Eukaryota; kingdom Viridiplantae; phylum Streptophyta; class Pinopsida; order Pinales; family Pinaceae; genus Larix; species Larix kaempferi. The sequence goes on along the minus strand of BSBM01000722.1, from coordinate 10,972,926 downwards.
TCGGCCCAGTTTGAGGTAATAACTTTCCTCTATGACCTATATATAAATAGAATATAAAACATTTCATTTGCTCATCAATTGGAATTTCGCAACTCTTGGAGAAAAGTGCGAAATTTTGTGGAGGAATTTTTTTTTGGGTATCTTCACTAAAATTGGCATAACTTTCTCATACGGAATCGGAATTACAAAATTCTTGGCTCGTTGGAAAGATTGTTACGAGGGCTATGTGATGACATGATATAGAGTTTATTTTGTTTTTTCTATTGTTTCTTAACCTTATGATCTTCAAAAAGGTATGGCTCATGCTTCTAGGTTTCTCTTGTAATGGCACATGTCTCTCATGGATAGAGTTCATCTTTGATATTAGTATGTGAGCCTATACATTGGTATATATATTTGAATTCATTATGGAGGATATGATGATGAAGTTGCATACCTTTATGCTATGATATTATACACTTTATGATGATAATGCATGTGATAATGATGTACACTCTATGAAGTTGATGCACTCCTATACAATATGATGTACATGCATACCATAGTGTGATGATGCTCTCCTATGCATTATGATGTATACTTGATGTTGATTTGACAAGTCGTCATTGACTTAGCATTCTTCCATTTCATTTTGAATAGTATTATATTAGGACTGTATTGACAGTACTCTTTGACTTAATTGATGACCTTCATTGAGTTGACAAAACAATGTTGTAAGGGTTTTTCATTGACTAAGTGGATTGACCTAAGATTGACTTGTTAGTGGTTGACTATGAGCCTTAACTGTTATCTGAGTAACATTGGCAAGTTGATGATTTGACAAAGTAAAGGCTGTTTGATTGATTTGATAATACTTCTCTTGATTGATTTGAGATGTAATTGGTTTTGGGCAATTGTTTTATTCACCATTGACTTAGTAAGTCAATATTGATCTTAAGTAATTGGCATTCCAATATTGAGAAACCATTGACTGTATTTGATTTAGTTAACATTGTATGAGACTGTATATTGATGAAAGTATCCATAGGTGGTATAGCATTGACCAAGTTGGTTGAAGACATGATTGTCTTACAGTTTGTTGATTGCTTGTTTGAAGTTGTCCGTCAAGTTCTGCTTGACTATGTTGCCTGTCAAATTGTGAGAATAGTTGTGATGTCATTGAACTAAGTATGATTGGGTGAGTAAAGTTATGGTTGTAACTCTATCTTGACCAAGTAAGAAAGTAGGTTTCCCATAGAGCAATTATTGACAGGTACATGATCAGATTGACACAGGCATATGATTAATTTGGCACAGGTACATAAGCAGCTTGGTACAGGTTTGGCATAGGTTTCCTTATGTGCAGTTGGTCTAACTCAGATTGGTTGAGTTGTATGAGCAGTTGGTTTGACCCAGGTGGTCTGGTACACAGTTGGTTGAACTCATATTGATTGATTCAAATGATGTGAACAACAGATTGATTTATGCAGACAGATTGATTGGTATAGCTGAGATTGATTGGTACAGCTAGATTGGACAGATTGAGTGTACAGGTTGATGAACAATGTGGCACAGTTGTGATGATTGGTGGACAGTTGATGAGCAATGAACAGTTGATGAGCAGTGGTCAGTTGATGAGCAGTGAAAGTGGTTTTGCAGTGTGGTACAGGTTGTGCAGTGTGGTTTAGGTTTTGCAGTGTGGTACAGGTTGTGTAGTGTGGTTTAGGTTTTGCAGTGTGGTACAGGTTGTGCAGTGTGGTTTAGATTGTGCAATGTGGTACAGGTGTTGGATAGCAGGTCCGCAGGATCAGTGCAGTTTGTGGTTCAGTAGTTCAGTTTCTATCTTCATATCAGGGTGGCAGGACGGGGCAAGGAAATTGAGGGAGCTAAGGCTTCCTTCAGGTTGTAGCCTGTAAACCAGGGGGTTGTAGCCTCCTTCCAGTTGTAGCTGGAGAATTGAAGTCTTTGTAACAAAGGGGGTTGTTGCCTCCTTCCAGTAGTTGCTGGTAAATTATTATTATAAAGGCTTCCGTGGTTTTTCCCCTAGGACTTGGGTTTCCACGTAAAAATCTTGTGTACTGTGTTTTTCTATGCTACCTATGTGATGATGATATGATGAGCTGTAACTGTTAATAATGCTGATGATATAATGATAATGTGATAATGCATTAATGAATGATGTATTGAATAAGCTGCTGATGATTGTTAAAGTTGAAAAAGTAATAAAAGCTACACACACTGTTCACCCCCCCCCTCTCAGTGTGCTCCGTGTGTCCAACAGAGACAGCTTTCGAAAGATTTCCGCTGGTGGTGTGCAGTTTGGCGGACAACAGAAGTTAGGGTTATTAAAGGTAGTTAGGGTTTAGGAGGGGTTTAAGTGATTCTTTAAACACTTTGAAAGAGAAGAAGAAGACATCAAGAGAGAAGAGAGTGAGAGGGAGAGAAATCATTTTTGATTTCTGAGAGCACATTTCCCAAGGAAAACCATTGGCACAATTCCCAAGATCATTTCTGCAAACAATCTGTACATCTTTTGCTAGCACAGAAATCGAGGTGATCCGTATAGTTCGTACTCCTCTGCTGGCTAAGTTTTCGAGGCATTCTGCTGGCACAGAAACCAAGGCAATTCGTACACAGTTTGTACACTTCTGCTGGCACAGTTTTCAAGGCAGTTGTTTACACAGTTTTTGAGGCAGTTCGTACATCATACAATAGTCAGAAAACTGTACAATCCGTACAGTAAACTACTGGAACACAGTTCAAGGCAGTCCGTACCCTGTCCGTACATCAGTCTGATTTTTGCAGAGATAAGTTGGTTTATTTGCATTTATGATTTTTCTTGCTAAAGGAAAGAATTTCGGAGTTGTGAGAAATTCAAGTTTTGTTCTCGTTTAATAAAAAAATCTCTCTCTGGGTTTTCCTCTTGTGAGGTTTTGCCCTGGGCTTGGCCCTAAATTCATGTGTTCACAGTGTACAATATTTGAGAATTTGTTTCATTGAAGTATTTCTTGTTCAAGTTATTTCTGATCCTAAATAAGTTAGAGTAGCATTAAATCATTTATGGAGCAAAGTGTTTGAAGAAATGTCTGAATGAGGGTTTAGCACATCTCTTTAAATTTTTACATGGTATCAGAGCTTGGCTATGTTAGGTTGTGAAGTTGGTGATTTCTTGAAAAGTCAAGACAGTTGAGGGTAGAAAAAGTTCAAGTTAGATTCACTCAAAGATTATCAATTGAAGTCATGGCCTCAGTAGGGTTAAGGTATGAAGATAGACAAGATGGGTCTGATAACTTCAGTCCTTGGAAAGAACGCATAACTGTGTTGTTTAAGGAGTTGCAGCTATGGGATATTGTTGGTGCTTCCGACACCATCTCTGTTCCCACAGATGCTGCACAGAAGAGTGCCTTTGAGAAGAAAGACATCGAGGCACACAAAATCTTCTTAGATTCCATTAAAGATCATGTGATTCCCCACATCACATGTAAGTCACATGCTTTTGAGATTTGGAATGCTTTATGTACTCTTTATCAAAGTAAGAATCAGAACAGAAAGATGGTTCTTAGAGAAAAACTGATCAACACAAAGATGGTTGATACTGATACAGTAACTGCTCATCTCACAAAGATTACCCATGTTAGAGATGAACTGGGTGCTGTAGGTGAGAAAGTGGATGATGAAGAGCTAGTTAGGTATGCTCTTAATGGCTTCACTGCATAGTGGCACACGTTTGTGCAAGGAGTAGTTGCTAGAGAGAGGCTTCCAGATTGGACAAGGTTATGGGATGACTTTGTTCGAGAAGAGTCCCGAGAGGGGACATTCTAGAATAGCACTCGGAGCAGTGAAGACAATGTTGCTCTTGCAACCAAAGGCAAGGGAAAATGGAAGAAGAAAGAGAAAGACCTCAGCAAGGTACGATGCTTTAACTGCAATAAAAATGGTCATTATGCTAGTCAGTGTCCCGAAAGGAAGGGGAATGAAGAAAAAGAGGGATCGTCGTCAACTTAAATGGGAGATTTTGCTTCCTAGTTTGAAAAAGAATTCTCCTTAGTTTCAGTATAGACTAGTGTAGGTATGATAGTAGATTTCCATGAAATGTGGGTAGTTGATAGTGGATCAACAAGCCATATGACAGGGAAATATGGAATTTTTCAGAGGATAGAGGATATAGCCCCAAGACATTTTGTTGAAACAGGTATTGGAAGTACTCAAGAAGAAATAAAAGGAGTTGGAACTGTGAAATTCCAACTAAGTTTAGGAGAGGTTCTTGAAGTAGACAGGGTATTGTTTGTCTCAGGTATGAAAGTCAACATACTTTCCATATCATCATTAGAGGATGATGTGTATGGAGTTTTTATCAAGAGGGGACATGTGTTTCTCTACCGGATAGAGAACTCAGATGATACAATTCTACTTGGGAATAAAAGAGATAAACTTTACTTTCTGCATGGAGAGGTGATGCTTCCAAGTTTAGGTGGATGGCTATCCGAATCAGAATCTGAAAATGAAGCAGATGCACAGATGGTACTGTTATCACACAACTTGTAGTTGTCCCTAGAAGTATCCCATCTGGGACAGTAGAGGAGATAGACAACTAAAGAGGTGACCCAAGAGATGCCACGGTTCCAAATACAAGTTGGGAGTCACGTGAACTGAGGCACTCTTCACTTAAGATCAAGATGAATTTAAGACCAAGGGGGAGACCCTATAACCATTCAAAGATGATTGGACCAAAACAAAGGTTCCTAGGGATATGTGAAAGACAAGTTATGGAAACCAATGCAATGTTAGGTGGACCTAGAAGTTTAAGTATGGTTGAAAGAGGCTTAAAGGGTGACTAGTGTTTCAACCAATGAATTACATAGGCCACATAATGAGATTAGATAACAAGATCTGCCACATAATGAGATTAGATAACAAGATCTAGTACCATAAAAGACACATGTGGGACCCACTTCCTTGGGATATGGGAATGGTTCAAATGGGACCCACAAGGTGAAGTTAAGGGTGCAAATGGTACCAAGGGGTATGCAAAGACTAGATCTATGGATCTAGGATGAAATTAGGGATACCCACATATGGGATCTAGCACTTGACACTATTCCCAAGGAGTGCGAATTGCCTTAGGTGGACTAGTGCCTTGAAATGGATGGGCAAATGGAGTCAAAAGGATGTGAAAGTGTAGATCGGAACACCTAAGATCCAAATCAAGGGTATTGTTCAAGATCAAGTAGATTGGATGGTTAGATCTTACTAGATCTAATGTTTCACTAGGTGAGCCAAGTGGACAACAATCCCCAAAACAAGGAATGCTACCCCCAAGGCAGAACTTCACAAAGTGAGATACTAGATGTAGGTTTCAAGGTATGCTCGTTTCAAATCCAGTGGGATCTCAACCACCCACGTCCTAGAAGTGGACAAACTCAAACCCCCAAGGAGGGCTAAATGCATGGAAAAGTGTGTCAAATCAAGTCCAATGGCCACCAAACTTTAGATCCGGGTAGTTTAGGCAATTATCAATGTGGATCTAGAAAATCAAAGTGATCCAATGGCTAGATCTCCATAGATCTGAGATTGAAAGTGCATCACCAAATTGACCCAAGTGGGGCACGACCCTCAAAATGAGGAATGGGACCCACAAGGTGAAAATCAATGAAATGAGACACTAGGGGTAGGTTATCAAGTGAGGAGAGTATGAATCAAGTGGGATCTCACCTACCCATGTGTTGGATCTAACCCAATTAGCTTCTCCAAAGGGGTGCGATTTGCCTCAAGAGAGCTATTTTGCCTTGGAAAGTGTGTCAAATGGAACTCAATCACCACGAAACTATAGATTTGAATTGCCGTGAATACTATAGAGGTGGGTTTTCAATGTCATTCCAAAAGCTAGGCTAGATCCAAGTAGATCTAAGAAAAACAAAAATAAGGGTTTTGACTTTTAAGGGTTTGTGACCAATGAAGAAGAATGGATGGATCTAGGCACATACCTTGTAGAACTTACCTCAATTGCTTATGGCCACCTTGCAAATTGATAGCATTCTCCTACGTGTATATTCAAGAGTGAGATCCAAGAGCTCCAAGCAAAAACGTCCTCCTCCAAGATGCCAAATCGTCCTCCTCCTACAAGACAAGATCAAGTGAAACAAGCCAAGTAAGATGATTATGAAAATGATGGAAAGATGTAATAGAAAGCATCAACTATGTCACAAAGATACAATAATGATACTCCCTGTCACCAAGATCAACCCAAGAGAAAATATGTGGATCCCTCCAACAACAATCCTCTTCAAATCGTCCTCCTCTCCACCAATTCGGCCTCCCTACAAGAAAACAAGATGTAGCTCCAAAATCCACAATGATACATAGAAGAGATACTGTATACTCAAGATGCAAGAGAATCCACAAGACAAGAGAAATATGCTCCACAAAGAAGTGTTCTATTCCAATATTCTAGAGCTCCAAAGGTGAGCTTATACAATAGGGGGTCTCCTCCTTATATAGGATAATAAAGACCAAAACCCTAGATCTCAAAACCACTTTTTGAAATGAGTGGTTGAGATTAAAAGATCTCAATACATAATCAATGGCTAAGATGAGTCATAACAACATAACACATGGATCACTCAAAATAGTGATGACGTCATAGCTAAAAGTGACTAAGTGAGGGTGATGTCATCCTCTAGAGGGGGCAAAAGTACACGGGCCCACCTCATATGACTAGGACATGACATATAAAGCACATGGTGGGGTTAAGAGGCATCAATCCTTGCTAGCTCATCCCCATGGCACAATAAAATAATATAATGTCCAAAATAAATACAAATGATCAAATCTGTCCTCAAAATCTGTGAGACATGCAGTAAAAGGCCTCCTGTGGCCTCTGTGGACCCCACTGACTGAAAGATAGGGGGTTCACCCTGGAAGACCTCTGTGAAGACCAAGTGCCAAAACCTTGCCTCAATTGCCGAAATCAAATTCCTTAGTGACCCTTTTATTCCATTTTGAACCTGCCTCGGTAACTGTGAAGCTACTGAAACTGCCACCTAGGGCACCTGCGCTGTCAAACCGAGCCCATCGGGCTCTCCAGAAGGGGGGGTAAATGGGAATATCAAGTCGTTGGACCACCCCCTCCTCATACAGCACCCTAGGTGAACTGGCCTCTCATGGCCCTTGCTGCTCATGTTGGGAAATCAACCCCAAATCTGGTCAACAAGTGTAAAACTGCATCTATCACTGTCAAAAGTGCCCGAAACTGGAAGATAAGTGTCTCATTGGATTTGGAAGACCCAAATCTACTAAGAATGTGTACTCATACACCATGGGTTGCCCTGATGGGCCAACTGTAGGGTCCACCATATATGGACAGTGCAAAATCTGATGATCTGAAGTAATAATAAAAACTGCTGAACTGCATCAATCATCACCTGAACCATATGTCCATCATATAGCATCATCATCAAGAGTATGTGGGCCCATAACATCATCATCAATAAACCTTCATGGCCCACATCATCACGGATCCCAAGAAATGACCATAGTCAAACTATGATTGACTAGGTCCATATACAACCAAGGATAAATCATATCAATAGACTAAGACATGTTCCTCTAATCATACTCATAGCTTAACTTAAAGCATAACATCAATTAGTGGCTTTAGTCATATTTGTTCATTTCATTGTTATTTATATTTATTTGCACAATAGCTTAAATGACAAACTCACCCATTGGACATGGTCTAACTGCTAGCTAAGGATGAAGGCTAGGAACAAGGTTGGGCAAAAGGGGTGACTTGTCTAAACTCAACTAGAAGACACTTTGGACTGGAAGAAAGAGGAAGCTACAAACTCTGTGCTGGACAAAATAAACATGGGGAATGGTTGTGCCTCACAAATGGGTAAGTTGTTTAGAGAGTGCTTATTCAACTTAGGCATCATGTCTACTTTTATAAAGGATGATCCAGTTTCGTTAGGATCCATTGATTTCATTTCATGGCCTTTTTGTCCTACATAACCCTTCGGATCTCAGGTGTGCTGATAAGTACAACTAATCGCAGCTTGCATCCAGGGCATGTTTATACATATATAAGGTCAGCAATTGTTTAGATATAGAATTCAAGAACCATTGCTTTTTTGGACCTTTCTTATACTCTTCAAGGAGTATTTTTTAGCAGTTCATCGCTCTTGCCCTTTTTTTAGTTTCCATGGGCGAATTTACATAAGTTTCCATAAGTAGTACATGAGCTTTTAGTTTTAGCCAACAACATCTCAAGTGACTAGGGGGAGTTCGTGCCAGTGTCAAACATCGGGACAACCGACCGGAATGATTTAGGCCTACAATCCAACTTACCAAAGGCAAGTTCTGTCACCAACTCAGAGCCGAGACACTAAACAAACAGGGATGCGGTCCAAACACAGAGGTAGTAAAAAGGGACGTCCTCAATATCAGAAAGTCAAGTAAGACAAGTCAAGGGTTAAAGCCAAATAGGAAAGTCATGGATGGATGGAGTCAAGTGAAAGTGGAGCATAAGCTAGCAGACAACTGGTGTCAAGAAAGACCATATCTATGCAAGGTAGTAAACCAATGAGTTTTGTCAAACAACCTAAATGTGCAAGTAAAATGTCCATTTTAATTTATTATCAAGATAGTCCGTTTTATGAAGTTTGCCACATCATGAATTATATACCAAGCCAATGCTGTGAACATGACTAAAACAACAAGATAATAATCCACAGTCAATGATCAGGAATCCATAGGTCATACAACATCATGATAAGAATCATCATCAAACAACAACGCGGAAACACAACAGAATATTGAAACAAAACAACAACGCGGAAACGCAACAGAATACTGAAACACAACAGAATACTTTTATTAATCACCATACACCAGAGTACATGAACACATCATATTTTTGCAGATTGTCTTCGGAGAGCGAAGATCATTACTGCGACACACAGACAATGATATCTTTATACAAAGTAATGAGCCCTTTTAGGTTTCAGAGATCAGCTAGGCTGAAGCTTAATACCAAGCTACCTGGGGACATCAGCATATATAGACTAATATCGGGAGACTTTACAGACAGGGAATTTCTGATGCAATGTTATACTCAGATGAGCAACTTGCAGAGCATACTCTTCGACTCAGACGTAGACTCAAAGGCTCTAGTTCCGAATTTCGAATGCCTAGAATGAACCCTTGTGCCCCTATAAATACAAAATGAGAGGAGTGCATCGCAAGAAAGGAATCGATGATTCATTAAGCAGGACAACTTAAACAGTAGAGGCTGTCTGTACCTAAACTTGTGACTCATGAAGCACGGAGATGCTTTTCTTGTAACTGACAAGGCATCTTTGGTTTTCGGGTAACTCACGAAGAGACATCCGCACCATGAGATGACTTATTTGTACAATGTGGAGATTCTTTTCCAAAGAACCCACTAAGAAAATAATAATGCAGAAAGCATCTCAAATCTATAGTACAGATTGTATATCATCTGAAACACTGCTGTAATACATCTCTAGGAACTGAACTGAAACTGTATGGAATAAAGGGTCACATCGGTCATCAAATTTGAACTCTCAAGGCTCAGCTTTGACACAAGGTCTAACATAAGTTTGAATAATACACTGCTCTGATCATGAGTGATCTCAAAATATAAAGTCATCATAGCCAAGCTCTGAATAATCTAAGCTCTGGAATGTACAGATATCTGCTAAGCAAGAATAGTAGCCTTGCTACTATGGTGTGATAACAGGTACCTTCAGATGGGGAGAGCAGCACTGGAAGAAGACTCAGCCAGCATAGATAGGATGAGCAGGATCCAGAATTTCAAGTTGCCTTCTAACATTAGCTTCCAGAGTTAGTGGAGGTTCTTGACAGTGGTCAAGATGATTGTGTTGGGACCTCCCTCATTAAGAGGGAGTGTTGAAATTTGTAATGAGAAAGGTCCTTCCCCATGATTTTGATGTCACATGGGGGGGACACAATTGTCTTTCCTAGTGTTACTTTGTAAAATATAATAAAGTGACTTTTATATTTTTAAAGTGAGTTTCACTTGAGTAAAGTGGGTCCCTTATGTAAATGTGCATTTATTTATTATTAAAAGAAATTAAATGTCCAGTTAATGATGACCCTTTAGATCTTTTTAATCCTAGCCATTCATTGTGGAAGTTAGGGTTATTAAAGGTAGTTAGGGTTTATGAGGGGTTTAAGTGATTCTTTAAACACTTTGAAAGAGAAGAAGAAGACATCAAGAGAGAAGAGAGTGAGAGGGAGAGAAATCATTTCTAATTTCTGAGAGCACATTTCCCAAGATCATTTTGCAACCAGTCCGTACATTTTTTGCTGGCACAAAAATCGAGGTGGTCCGTACAGTTTGTACTCGTTTGTTGACACAGTTTTCGAGGCATTCTATTGGCACAGAAACCGAGGCAGTCCGTACATAGTTTGTACACTTCTGCTGGCACAATTTTCGAGGCAGTTCATACATCATACAACAGTCAGAAAGCTTTACAATCCATACAGTAAACTACTGGACACAGTTCGAGGTAGTTCGTACCCTGTCCGTACAACAGTCTGATTTTTGTAGAGATAAGTTGGTTTATTTGCATTTATGATTTTTCTTGCTGAAGGAAAGAATTTCTGAGTTGTGAGAAATTCAAGTTTTGTTCTCGTTTAATAAAAAGATATCTCTCTGGGTTTTCCTCTTGTGAGGTTTTGCCCTGGGCTTGGCCCTAAATTTATGTGTTCACAGTGTACAATAATGAGTATTTGTTTCATTGGAGTATTTCTTGTTCAAGTTATTTCTGATCCTAAATAAGTCAGAGTAGCATTAAATCATTTATGGAGCAAAGTGTTTGAAGAAATGTCCGATTGAGGGTTTAGCACATTTCTTTAAATTTTTACATGGTATCAGAGCTTGGCTCTGTTAGGTTGTGAAGTTGGTGATTTCTTGAAAAGTCAAGACAGTTGAGGGTAGAACAAGTTCAAGTTAGATTCACTCAAAGATTATCAGTTGAAGTCATGGCCTCAATAGGGTCAAGGTATGAAGATATACTAGATGGGTTTGATAACTTCAGTCCTTGGAAAGAACGCATAACTGTGTTGTTTAAGGAGTTGCAACTATGGGATATTGTTGTTGCTTCCGACACCATCATTGTTTCCACAGATGCTGCACAGAAGAGTGCCTTTGAGAAGAAAGACATCAAGGCATAGAGAATCTTGTTAGATTCCATTTAAGATCATGTGATACCCCACATCACAGGTAAGTCACATGCTTTTGAGATTTGGAATGCTTTATGTACTCTTTATCCAAGTAAGAATCAGAACATAAAGATGGTTCTTAGAGAAAAACTGAGGAACACAAAGATGGTTGATCCTGATACAGTAACTGCTTATCTCACAAAGATTACCCATGTTAGAGATGAACTGGGTGCTGCAAGTGAGAAAGTGGATGATGAAGAGCTAGTTAGGTATGCTCTTAATGGCTTCACTACAAAGTGGCACACTTTTGTGCAAGGAGTAGTTGCTAGAGAGAGGCTTCCAGATTGGACAAGGTTATGGGATGACTTTGTTCAAGAAGAGCCCTAGGAGGGGACATTCCATAATAACACTCAGAGCAGTGAAGACAATGTTGCTCTTGCAACCAAAGGCAAGGGCAAATGGAAGAAGAAAGAGAAAGACCTCAGCAAGGTACGATGCTTTAACTGCAATAAAAATGGTCATTATGCTTGTCAGTGTCCCAAAAGGAAGGGGAATGAAGAAAAAGAGGGAGCACCATCAACAGAAATGGGAGATTTTGCTTCCCTATTTGAAAAAGAATTCTCCTTAGTTTCAGTACAGACTAGTGTATGTAGAATAGTAGATTTCCATGACATGTGGGTAGTTGATAGTGGATCAACAAGTCATATGACAGGGAAATATGGAATTTTTCAGAAGATAGAGGAAATAGCCCCAGGACATTTTGTTGAAACAATTATTGGAAGTACTCAGGCAGAAATAAGAGGAGTTGGAATTGTGAAATTCCAACTAAGTTTAGGAGAGGTTCTTGAAGTAGACAGGGTATTGTTTGTCCCAGGTATGAAAGTCAACAGACTTTCCATATCATCATTGGAGGATGATGGGTATGGAGTTTTTATCAAGAGGGGACATGTGTTTCTCTACCAGATAGAGAACTCAGATGATACAATTCTACTTGGGAATTGTTATCACACAAACTCTAGTTGCTAAAGAGGGATGTCCCAACAGGGATGGTAGAGGATGAGCAACTAGGAAGGTGTAACCAACAGTAGCCAGGTCCTCTATCCAAGGGACAGAAGTCACACTGGACAAGGCTACAGTCACTTTAGACGAGGCGCAAAGCCAAGTCAAGGGGGAGACCCCACTCAACCAATTACGGTTGAGAGACAAAGACACACCCTAATCTCAGAATGTAAGTAGGAAAGTGATAAGAGATGAGTGCAACTGGGTCCTAAGCTTAATCTCAGCCACTGACTGGACATGGGTATAGAATAAGTATAATAGCGAAGCATGACCAATGATCGAATATGATGTATAAAATGAGATAGGATTAGTGTTTGTGGCTGGAAGCAAGCGAGGGACAAACGTTAAGCTAGAAGTTGAAAGATAGACTATCTGCCCAAGGAAGAGAGTTGAGTAGTGCAGAAATGGGCCTAGGGCAGCGAGTAAAACGTGATTAAAATGACTTCTAGCAAATGGCAACTTGATTTCTTGTAATAAAATGGCGAGACAAAACCAAATCAAGAGTACCCAGAACCCCCAAATGACCCAAATCAGCTGAGAGAGAAAAACGCCCTATAGGGGCATTTTCGGCAAAATGACTTGTGCTAGACCTATGGGTAAATGGAGTTGGAAATTAATAAAACTTAAGATTTATATGTTTAAGCACAAATAAAAGGCGGGTTTGCAATAAAAATGACGTTCTAACGGTGGGAAATTAAGTTTTTATATTTTAGGGTTTATTAAGTGTTTTCCAACTTAGCAAAACAGTGAAAATGACAAAGAAGAGACAAGGAGATGAAGAGTACTTGAATAAATGGTGAAATGGAGAACTCTGAGTGAAGACTAGCCCGGAAGATCAAGTGTGGAGCAGCCTGCGTGTTCCCTTGAGCGTGAGAAGCAACTGGACACCAATGGCGACCTGGGTACCTTCCACAAGCAAGATATAATCAGTAACTACAACAAATAATCAAGTATAACAACAAATAAATGGCTGAAAGATAAGGAATTGAATAGCTGAAAGCAAATAACAACTACCTTGTGAATAACTTCGAAGAAAATCGCTATAGCGGAGCTCCCGCTCTAAGTATAGCGCCCTCCTTCAAATGGCCACCAACGCTGCAAATTTAAACCAGCAAACAAGTATGGAAAGACTACCCAAACTATCTCCACAATGCATCCAAACACTAGCTATCAATCACCACAAAATTTGCTCTACAACACCAAGTATCAAGCTGCAAATGGAATGTCTCTCTCTATCAAGTGCAAGTCGAAAATGCCAAGAAGAAGTACAAATGAGGTGAGTGTCTTCTCTTATAGAGAAAGACAACTCTCAAAACCTAATTCCCCCCAAAACTAAGGGCTGAGATTAACTCTCTCTCAACCCAAATCGATGGTGGGGATGATCTCTACAGGGGGGGCGAATTACCCTAAAAAACGCCCAAGTGGAGATGGGGCCAACACGTGGAGCCCATAAAACACATATAAAATGTGGTTGGGGGGTGCCTATGGGCTGTTTTATTCTCCCATACCACTACACTATGATCTGAATACATAAAAACATCAAAAATATGATTTTTTGCTAAGTGGAAAAACGCCCCCATGGGCAAATTCGCCCCTCATGGTGAGCTGGGCAAGAGAGGGCCCCACAACCAAAAATACAATGTCCAAACATTACCATATTACCTTAGAAAACACCCTTGTATTAGCCAACCATCGATTTTTGCCCTTTGCTATAGTTGCCTTTGTCAATTTTTGATTGTCCATGTATTTTATTGCTGGTTTATACTGCTGAAGATGTAATTTGGGATTTTGACCCATCTAAAGTGCCCGGATTGCCGAACCGTTTGCTGCAATGTGATCGTGGACCCCAAAAATAGTAGGAATGACCACTCGAACGACCCCGATCCATCACTTAGGCATTATTTGCCCAAAATCCATGATTTTTAATTAAAACAGGTCATTAATGATCAGTAATAATTAAAAATCTCACAAACGCCTCGATCTTTTTGCATTCTGTAACTTGGATGTTCATATGGGTCCCTTGTAGATAATAATTGACCAAAATCGAAATTCCGGTTGCAACATTTTTTTGGGCCCATTTTTGGCCTGGTCAACCTAGTTTGACCAAGTCAAATCTGGTCAACAACAGTGCTGGTTGAATACCTGTATGCAATCATGAAGCGAAAGGCTTCCTTATACAAGTTAGTACATTACTAAACATCATGATAATAATAAGGTGATCAAAAACTGCATCAAATCCCGGAAAATAAAAGGCCCTAGTGAGGTGGGCCCACCACATCCAACAAGACTCAACTGCTATGCACAACCTATAGAATTGACCACCTAGCTGACATTGGGTGATGTGGAATACATGGCGAAGGATAAGGGATGACAAGGATGAGGATCATGTGACCTTTCGGATAACTCAAGGAAGTAGGGTCCACTGAAATAAGTATACCATGACAAAACACGGGGAAGGGCGGTGCCTCACAAATGGGTATAGTGCAGGGAAACCGCCACTGGCCATCTAACAAGTATCTCACAACTCACATCCGTGCCCGAAGATTCTGTGAGGTTCTTTTCTAGAGCCGCCAAACTGGGTGTTCGACAAACCGTAACTTGAGACTCTAGGGGACAATCTTGAGCTTGTCCCTTGCTCCCTCTCACCTCCTTGCCCCGCAGGACTAAGTGAGGAATAACCACTACAAATGCTGACATGTATGGCTGACCTGTGTCCATGTGTGTTTATAAACACATTGCATGGATTTTACAATGAGTTTCATACTTAGCCCCTTTTTGGCTAGATTTACATTTACATAAAGCCGTTTTTTGGCTTGCTTTACATTTCTTCATTTCTTCAATTTACATCAAGGCCCTTTTGAGCTACATACATATCTCAAAAGATATAACAATGGTGCTCATATTGCAAAGTAATGGTGGTGAGCAATACATTCTTCAATGACCAATGGGGAACACCCGGTGAGGCTACACAATCCTAACTGCATTGCAACATTGGGGGCAACTGATTGGAGCAAATCCCAGGTTTGAGAGTGCATCTCACACACTAAAGAGCCGAGGCACGATAGACAGGGAATCATGGCATACTTAGAGATCAGTGGGGAAAGGGATCCTCAAAGTCACAAATCGGAATCCAAGTCGGGAAAGAATGTCATGTATGAGTTGGATGGATGGAGAGGGTGAAGGTGGATCCAAAGTCAGCGGCCTAGGGGGACGAAATGATCAAGTCTATACTAGGAATAGGGGTGTAACCCGTGTGCATATAACAGGAGCCTACTAGGAAGGGGTGGACTGACATCACCAAGGGCCCAACCACATATCATAAAACTAGATCACCACATCAATCATCATATGTAGAGTTAGTGTACTATCATGTATAAACAAGTCTAAGCAACAATCATGAGCAATATATATAAATGCAATACCTGCCGCACCATATACCTGCTGCTGAGGCTGTCTCTGAACTGGATCTCTGCTGAATCCGGGCACAAATAGTAAACCAACAATACTCTGTGATAGTCTCAATCAAAGCAAGACTAGGCAACTCTCTCAATGGGCTCATATCAAAGCCTAGCAAGGAAGGGTGACCTTGCGGTAAATGCTAAGTAACATGTCTAGACCATTACACAACCATCTGTCCCCTCTGGTATATCTGCTCAGGGCAATCTGAACAAAACTGTGTGCCTCCTTTGAAGGCACCTGATCTCTGATCTGGAAAAAAAAAGTATAGTATGGTCCCCGACCACACAATTTGCAGCATGGTAGCTCCAGCTAACATGGATGTGATAACAGGAATAAAAGAGATAAACTTTACTTTTTGCATGGAGAGGTGATGCTTCCAAGTTCAGGTGGATGGCTATCCGAATCAGAATCTGAAAATGAAGCAGATGCAGAGATGGTACCTTCAGATGGGGAGAGCAGCACTTGAAGAAGACTCAGCCGACATAGAGAGGATGAGCAGGATTCAGAATTTCAAGTTGCCTTCCGACATCAGCTTCCAGAGTTAGTGGAGGTTCTTGACAGTGGTCAAGATGATTGTGTTGGGACCTCCCTGATTAAGAGGAAGTGTTGAAATTTGTAATGAGAAAGGTCCTTCCCCATGATTTTGATGTCACGTGAGGGGGACAAAGTTGTCTTTCCTAGTGTTACTTTGTAAATATAATAAAGTGACTTCTATATATTTAAAGTGAGTTTCACTTAAGTAAAGTGGGTCCCTTATGTAAATGTGCATTTATTTATTATTTGAAGAAATTAAATGTGCAATAATGATGACCCTTTAGATCTTTTTAATCCTATCCATTTATTGAGGAAGTTAGGGTTATTAAAGGTAGTTAGGGTTTAAGTGATTATTTAAATACTTTGAAAGAGAAGAAGAAGACATCAAGAGAGAAGAGAGTGAGGGGGAGAGAAATCATTTCTTATTTTTGAGAACACATTTCCCAAGGAAAACTATTGGCACAGTTCCTAAGATCATTTCTGCAAATAGTTCGTACATCTTTTGTTGGCACAGAAATCGAGGTGGTCCGTATAGTTCGTACTCCTCTGCTTGAACAGTTTTCAAGGCATTTTGCTGGCACAGAAACTGAGGCAGTCCGTTCACAACTTGTACACTTTTGTTGGCACAGTTTTCGAGGCAGTTGTTTACACAGTTTTCGAGGCTGTCCATACACCATACAGTAGTCAGAAAATTGTACAATCCGTATAGTAAACTGCTAGCACACAGTTCGACGCAATCCGTACCTTGTCCGTACATTAGTTTGATTTTTGTAGAGATAAGTTGGTTTATTTGTATTTATGATTTTTCTTGCCGAAGGAAAGAATTTATGAGTTGTGAGAAATTCCAGTTTTGTTCTTGTTTAATAAAAAGATATCTCTCTGGGTTTTCCTCTTGTGAGGTTTTGCCCTGGGCTTGGCCCTAAATTCATGTGTTCACAGTGTACATTATTTGAGTATTTGTTTCATTGAAGTATTTCTTGTTCAAGTTATTTTTGATCCTAAATAACTCAGAGTAGCATGAAATCATTTATGGAGCAAAGTGTTTGAAGAAATGTCTGAATGAGGGTTTAGCACATTTCTTTAAATATTTACATCCCTAGTCCTAAGTTGATGAAAAGAGGAATATCAAGTGAATAATTAAAGCATATCAAGGAAGCCTTAAAATACAAAAAGGAAATTATCAAAGGACATTATTTGAGCACATTATTCATGGGATCCTAGTACCTTATACTCCCACTTAATGTTAAAGGTACGATTGAAAGAATCTTATAGCCACCATGGTGATACCAGTAGAAATATTTCTGAAATATGTGAACAACTGGATCAAATTCAAGCAAATTTTTGAGAATGGATTCATTCTCCCAACACAAGGGTTGGAAAATTAAAACAAGGAACATGAAGTCCAAGAATCGAATAAAACAAAATCCAATTTCCAAGTCAAGCATCAAGTGTTGCTTGTACAAGGCGTCACTACCCAATGTAATCAAAATTTACATGTGGAATTAAAACCTCAAGGTAAAATTTGAGAAAATATTATCAGAGAGACGAAGAAAATTCTCACCTAAAAAAATGTAATCAAGAGTTGATCGCTCAACTGAAGTAATTAAAAAGAGAGAAACAGTTGAGTAAGGAATTACAACAAGAAATTCAGAATATAAAGAATTTTTTTGACAAGGTCATTGCTGATAAAGATGAAAAACTTTCTCGCAAAAGGAACCGTAGTCAAAGTTTGGTTGCATAAGTTAAGAAGCAAAAGAATGATAAGAAGTCACTACAAGGAAAGCAAGATCAACCTACCAACAAAGAGCCAGGAGTCAATACAAAAACAATGACTGATCTCGTTGAAATAAAGAAATCCTCAGATGTAAAAATCAAGGCGTTGGAGAAAGGAACCAATAGGTCCAATGCAGATCCAGTCAAAATCTTATGAACTAGTAAATCACCATAAGTATTAAAAGATAAAGGTTCTGTTATCACCAATCTTGTAGTTGCCCCTACAGATGGATCCAAGGTGGATGGGAGAGGGGACAAGCAACTGAAGTGGTGAACCAAGAGAGCCCTAGTTCCCAAAAGAATGGTTGTCACGCCAACCAAGGCACTCTTCGCTTTTGCTACCAAAGCCAAGATAGCAAGGGGGAGACCCAGATCTACTCTCAACATGAGAGATCAACCCAAACTCCAGATCAAATCAACCAAGTGAAGTACGTAGGGTGAAAGGTATGGAACCCTAGAATTAATGAATTAAGACCATTGTGGAGGCTTAGGAAAGACTTGAAATGATAGGGATAGATAACACACAGTGATTCAATGATTAAGTATGATTCCAGGATTTAAGTGCTAGTGTAAAATGATCAAATTCAATTGCCTTGGGAAACGTGACCCTTAAAACAGGGAAAGTGACCCAGAGAGAGAATTTGAGGTTAGGGCTTTCTAGCATAGCTTGTGAGATAGATTTGACAGTGTTAAAACCAACAAGCTCGGAAAAATGATGCAACAGATAAGTAAACTAGACAGTCTAGGAAAGTCGTGAGGGCTTGAAGAGATCAGTGCCTTGGGGTTTGGGCCTATGGAGTCACCCAGGTAAGACGTTTTTGAGAACCCACTTTGCAATTTGCCCGATCTACAATACCTAGAAATGGTTTGCCAGTAAACCAAGTTTGTTGACCTAAGGAATTTTTAGAAGATTTTGACTAAGTGTTTTAAATTAAAATGACAGATGGATAAACTAATGGAATGAGAAACTTACCTTGAGATCATACCTGTTTGATGGAAGTGCTTGCCATGTTGTTGAGGAATGCTCCCGCAGAGATCAAATGAGAAACCTTTGATTTTTCTTGCCACAATGAGATGCCCTAGCTCCACACGTGCGCCCTCCTCTTGCTATCAAACCAAGGAAATCGATTTAATCAGAATGATCAAGAATGGAGGAAATACAAGCAAAAAGCAATGATAACATGAAGTAGAAGGTACAAAGACAGTAATACTCCCTGTTACCGACGAAGAAACCCCAAAGAAGAGGCAGGGAGAGTCTCACCTACCAATGCGTCCTCCTTGAACCAATTCGGCCTTCACCTATAGATGAGAAAACGTGGAACAAAATAGATAGCAAGATAATCTCCAATAACCCAGTGCAAAGGAAGAACAAACAGTCGAACTCCAAAAGCATTCACCACCACAAGACAAGTAGATGCAATAATAATTTTCTATTCCAATAATCCAGAGCCAAAAGTCCCTTTACAATGAGAAGCTCTCTCCTTTAAATAGGATGGAGAGATACCAAAACCCTAATCACCTTTTGAATGGATGGCTAAGATTAAAAGATCAAAGTGATCTAATCAATGGTTGAGATGAGCTCAACATAAAGTACATGGATCAATATAACAATACAATACATCATTGGACCAAATCGCCTTAGGAGAGGGGGTCCCACCAAATGTCAATGATAAAACATAAGAAATAGCTCGTGGTGGGTCTAGGGGGTCATGGCTTGCCTCCCTAGTGTGTCCCTATGGCACAATAACATCAAAATACCAAACTAGACACCAAATCGTGCCTCTTTGGGAAGTCGTGAGCCTTAGGAGGCTCCAGAAAATCATAAAAAGTGTCGGAGAGATGGGTGTGGGTCCCACTGAAAGCTGAAACTGCTAGAGAAGGTGTGGAAGACATACCACTCATCATCAACAATCATCCCATGCCAATCCCTTGCCTCAGTAGCCCAAATCGAATCCTTCAGTAGCCATTTTTACCATTTTTAATTTGCCTCGGGAAATGTGAACCTGCCCAAACTGCCTCGTGGAGTGCCTGCGCTGTCAAGGTGAGTCCACCAGGCTCTCTGGGAGGGGGGTAATATGGTAAAAACAAGTGGCTGGACCAGCCCCTCCATGCACAGCGCCCTAGGCAAACTGTTGAATATTGTAACTTCAAAGAATATTATATTTGTACTTTATTATTCCGGAGATGTTTCATCCCTCCGAGGTAATCCTATTATGTATCCGGAGATGTTTATTCCTCCGGGAGTTTGTATTAACTAGGGTTATTAGACCCACCATGTGGGGGTCGGCCCTGTAGTTATTTTTTTGGGGTTATTAGACTTCTCCAGGAGAGGTCGGCCCCATTAGGTCTTTTAGTCAGTTAGGAGTCAGTATAAATAAGAGAGGTGAACTCCTCATTAGATCATTCACTCACTTGTGGAAGAGTGCGCACTTGTCTGGGAGATCTGCTAAGGAGACAAAGAAGGAAGGAGCACATCTTGTATTTTGGTTGATCATCTTATTGAGGAAAGCTTTGCTGGGTTTTCTACCCCATGAGGGTTTCCCAGGGTATATTCTGTGTCTATCTTGTGATTGTGTTTCTTTCAGTGATCTTGCTTGTCTATTTGGTTTAAACTTAACATGGTATCAGAGCTAGACTGAATAGGACATCTTTCACAAGGTAAGAATACCTCTCTCTCTCTCTTTGGTGAAGTTAGGGTTTCAGCCCAAAGTTGGTATTATTGATTTTTGGTTGCATGGCTGGATAGGTCTTTTAATTACCTTTCTTTTGAGCTATAGATCGAACTTTTTGGTTGGGTAGAACTCCGGGAAATCCAAACCCTAATTCTACCAAAAGTGCGATACGTCAAAATTTGGTTTCAGAAAAAAGTTGGAATTTTTGAATTCTGATTATATGGCTGGATAGCCCTTCTCAAGAGCATTCTTTTGAGCTATAGATCGAACTTTTTGGTTGGGTAGAACTTCGGGAAAGTCAAACCCTAATTCTACCAAAAGTGCGATAAAATTCTGTTCCAGATTCCGGAAAAGTGAAAAGTAACTTTCCAGGTAAGTCTACTCTGTCTCTTGGACTCCCCCAAGAGAAGATGGCTCCAAACACTAAGCTTGAAGACAAGCTAGAAGGTATAGAAAATTTCCGGGCATGGAAATACAGAATTGGTCTCATTCTTGAGGAGAATGATCTTGCTCATTATGTCAAGGAGGAAGTTGCAGCACCAGAAGAAGATGAAGCCAAAGAAAAACACAGGAAGGATTTGGTTAGGGCAAAGAGAATCATAGCTGATTCTATTAAAGACCACTTGATCCCCCAAGTGGCTTCCAAGAAGACTCCAAAGGAAATGTATGATGCCCTAGGGAGAATGTATGAAGGAAAGAACATCAATAGGAAGATGAATCTAAGGACTCAATTGAAGAGTACCAAGATGCACAAAGGAGAATCCATTCAAGACTACTTCTCGAGAGTCTCTCTAATCAAGGAGCAACTAGATGCCATTGGTGATACTCTTGATGAAGATGAACTTGTGATGACAGCTCTAAATGGTCTCACTAGATCATGGGAATCTTTCATCCAAACCATGTGTGCCAGAAAAGAAAGCATGAAGTTTGATATAGTATGGGAGGATTGTGTTCAAGAAGAAGCTAGGGTTGCCAACAGAGAAGCATTGCTCAAGGAAGATGACCAAGCCTTGGCCACCCATACCAAGAGAAGAAAGAATCGATCCTACCTTAAGAAGGATAGTCAAAAGGAGTCCCATCCTCCACAGAGATTTCAAAAGAAAAGGGGATCCTTCCAAGGAAGAGACTACTCCTCATTCCAATGTTTCATTTGTCACAAATTAGGACACATTGCCAAAGACTGTCCTAACAAAAAGAAAAAGGGTACTTACCACAGAAGACATCATGCACATCTTGCAGAAGATGAGAGTGAAGAAGAAGTTGAAGAGGAAGAAAGGCCTCTCAAGAAAAGATCTAGAAGAGAAGAAGAAGATGAAGAAAGGACCTTCTCCAAAAGAAGACCTAGAAGAAATGAAGAAGAAGATGCAGAAGAGTATGTTCTTTTCTCCGCACTCTCTTGATCTATAACACCTGGAGAAGGTACATGGGTCATTGATAGTGGTGCCTCAAAGCACATGACAGGACAAAAGAAGACCTTATCAAATCTTGAAGAAAAGACCTCTCCACTAAAGGTATCTCTTGGAGATAACTATCAGTATCCCATTAAGGGAATTGGTGAAGCAAACTACAAACTTGATTCTGGAACCCCCATGAAAATGAAGGAAGTTTTATATGTTCCAGGATTGAAGAAGAATTTGCTTTCAATCTCAGCATTGGACAAGAAAGGCTTTAGAGTTGCATTCATTGATGGACAAGTGTTAATGTGGTCCAAAGGCAAATCTATTAAGGATGCAATTGTCATTGGTGAAGAGGAAGGAGGTTTGTATAAACTCAAGGGTCATCCAGAAGCTACCCTTGTTCATGAAACATCTAGTCCCAGTGAGCTATGGCATAGAAGACTAGCTCACATTAACTACAAAGCCTTACCCTATGTAAGCAAGGTGGTCATAGGACTACCAGATTTGAAGGTTGATCATGATGGCTCATGTAAAGGATGTAAGAAAGGGAAGAATGTCAAGAACCCCTTTCCAAAGAGTGAAACAAAGTCTTAAGAGTATCTTGGAGCTAATACACTCAGATGTATGTGGTCCAATGCCCACCACCTCTCTAAGTGGATTTGAATACTATCTTTCATTCATTGATGATCATTCAAGGAAAACTTGGATATACTTTCTAAAAGGTAAGAATGAAGTCTTTGGAAAGTTCAAAGAATTCAAGGCTCTAATAGAAAATCTCTCAGAAAAGAAAATCAAGATTCTCAGAACAAACAATGGTGGAGAATATACTTCAAAAGAGTTTGAAGAATTTTGTAAAGAAGCTGGAATCAAGAGAGAACTAACCACTCCCTACAATCCCCAACAAAATGGGGTTGCAGAAAGGAAAAATAGAACCATCATGGAAGCTGTGAAGACTATTATACATGACCAGGATCTTCCCATGTATCTATGGGCTGAAGCAGCCAAGACAGCAGTATATGTACAAAATAGACTATCTCATAGTGCTCTTGATTTCAAAACTCCAGAAGAAGTCTTTACAGGAAAGAAGCCTGAGGTAAGTCATCTCAAAATATTTGGGTGTCCTGTGTACATCCACATTCCAAAAGAAAAGAGATCCAAGTTGGATCCCTCAGGTAAGAAGGGAATGTTTGTTGGTTATTGTGAAACTTCCAAAGCCTTCAGAATCTACATACCAGGTTTCCATCATATAGAAATAAGTAGAGATGTAACCTTTGATGAGGAAGCAGCTCTCAAGAAATCCAGAAAGTGTCAACTTGAAGAAGTTTATGAAGAAGATTCATCTCCCAGAATCTCTGAGACTGTTCATGTCCCTGAAGAGGATACACCAGAGGATCATGACATGCTGGAACCACAAGAACCCCTGTAGCAGAATTATCTAGGAAAAGAAGACCAGCATGGGCTAGAGATATTATTCAAGGAGCTGAAAGATATGGTGCTCCTGAAGGCTCCACTAGAGAAAGGAAGAAACCAAAACTAGTGTCCAACTATATGGCCTTGATGTGTGATCTTGTGGACCAACTACCTACCAGCTATGAAGAGGCAGCTCAGAAGAAAGAATGGGTAGAAGCAATGACAGAAGAATATCAGTCAATAATGAAAAATGATGTTTGGGATATAGTTCCCAAACCAAAAGATAAAAGTGTGGTTTCTTCCAAATGGATTTTCAAGATAAAGCATGCTGCAGATGGTAGCATTGAAAAATACAAGGCAAGATTTGTAGCCAGAGGATTCTCTCAGAAGGAGGGAATTGACTATGAAGAAACATTTGCACCTGTTGCTAGGTATACTTCAATTAGAACTATCATGGCACTTGCATCCATGATGAAATGGAAATTGCATCAAATGGATGTTAAGACAGCTTTTCTGAATGGTGTAATTGAAGAAGAAGTATACATAGAACAACCTCAAGGTTTTGAGGTCAAAGACGGAAGGACCCATGTATGCAAACTGAAAAAGGCATTATATGGATTGAAGCAAGCTCCCAGAGCTTGGTACGGAAGGATTGACAATTTCTTAATAAGCATGGGCTTTACCAAAAGTAAAGCTGACCCCAATCTCTATCTTAAAGTGATGAATGATGAACCTGTTATATTGCTATTATATGTAGATGATCTATTTCTAACAGGAAATGAGAAACAAATTATTGAAAGCAAGAAGAATCTTTCTTCAGAATTCGAAATGAAAGATCTCGGATTAATGCACTACTTCTTAGGCCTAGAAGTGTGGCAAGAGCCAAAAGGAATCTTTCTAAATCAAGGTAAGTATACTGTGGAGATTCTCAAAAGATTTGATATGTTGGAGTGTAAATCCATGGCCACTCCCATGGACTCCAACCTGAAACTACTAGTTAATGATTCATCAGAACTAGTGGACATAACCCTATATAGACAAATCATTGGATCATTGATGTACTTGACAAATACCAGGCCTGATATATGCTTTGCTGTAAATACCCTAAGTCAGTATCTAGTAGAACCTAGAAAGGTTCACCTTATAGCTGCAAAGCATATAATGAGGTACCTGAAAGGTACAGTGGACTTTGGCCTATACTATCTTGGAGGCAATGAACTCAAGTTACATGGTTACTCAGATTCTGATTGGGCAGGCAGTGTCTCAGACATAAAAAGTACTTCAGGTGGATGTTATGGTCTTGGATCTGCCATGATCTCCTGGTTCAGCAAGAAACAATCTAGTGTGGCCCTCAGTACTGCTGAAGCAGAATATATAGCCGCTTGCTCTGCCAGCTGTGAAGCAGTGTGGCTTCGGAAACTCTTATCTGGAATTTTTGACTTAGAAATGGATCCCACTGTGATTATGTGTGATAATCAAAGCTGCATTAAGATGACTGAAAATCCTGTGTTCCATGATAAATCAAAACACATTGAGATCCGTTACTTCTATATACGAGACATGGTGCAGAGAGGAGCCATCAAGCTCGAGTATATAAGCACTGAGGATCAGATTGCTGATATCCTGACTAAACCTTTGTCTCGAGTAAAGTTTGAATACTTCCGAGACAAGCTTGGTATAGTCCAGAAGGACCCTCCTCGAAAGGGGGAGTAGTATAGTATTTGATAACAATTCTGTCGCTTAAATTTTTTTGTTTTGTTGCACTTAGCTACTTACAATTATTTAGATTTAGAACTCTTACATATCTTTTATTTTTGATGTATACATGTTTTGATATGATGTATACATGTTTTGATGTTAGATGTATTAGTGAGAATACAAGCTAGATGTATACATGTTTTGATGTGATGTATACATGTTTTGATTAGTGATGTATACATGTTTTGATGTACACATGTTTTAATGCGATGTATACATGTTTTGATTAGTGATGTATACATGTTTTGATGTACACATGTTTTGGTGTGATGAATACATGTTTTGATTAGTGATGTATACATGTTTTGATGTGATACATGCTCTTGGATATTTGTACCTGTATAGATGAGAATACAGTTGAGGGGATTGGATCATCCCTGGACTTTCAGTCCTAAAGAGAGCCGTAGACGTGAGGTCTCCGAGAATGAAGTCCTTAGTGGACAGTTGAGGGGATTGGATCATCCCTGGACTTTCAGTCCTAAAGAGAGCCGTAGACGTGAGGTCTTCGAGAATGAAGTCCTTGGTGGACTTGAGGGGATTGCATCATCCCTGGACTTTCAGTCCTAAAGAGAGCCGTAGACGTGAGGTCTTCGAGAATGAAGTCCTTGGTGGACTTGAGGGGATTGGATCATCCCTGGACTTTCAGTCCTAAAGAGAGCCGTAGACGTGAGGTCTCCGAGAATGAAGTCCTTAGTGGACAGTTGAAGGGATTGGATCATCCCTGGACTTTCAGTCCTAAAGAGAGCTGTAGACGTGAGGTCTCCGAGAATGAAGTCCTTAGTGGACAGTTGAGGGGATTGGATCATCCCTGGACTTTCAGTCCTAAAGAGAGCAGTAGACGTGAGGTCTCCGAGAATGAAGTCCTTAGTGGACAGTTGAGGGGATTGGATCATCCCTGGACTTTCAGTCCTAAAGAGAGCCGTAGACGTGAGGTCTTCGAGAATGAAGTCCTTGGTGGACTTGAGGGGATTGGATCATCCCTGGACTTTTGGTCCTAAAGAGAGCCGTAGACGTGAGGTCTTCGAGAATGAAGTCCTTGGTGGACTTGAGGGGATTGGATCATCCCTGGACTTTCAGTCCTAAAGAGAGCCGTAGACGTGAGGTCTTCGAGAATGAAGTCCTTGGTGGACTTGAGGGGATTGGATCATCCCTGGACTTTCAGTTCTAAAGTGAGCCGTAGACAGGTGTCTCCGAGAATAGAGGATAGGACTGCATCGTCCCTGGACCTTGGTTCAAAATGCACGTGATTGGATTAATCATCCTTAGACAGTAAATCCAGGAAGGATAGTCTTAAATGTGATTGTGATTGGATTAATCATCCTTAGACAGTAAATCCAGGAAGGATAGTCTTAAATATGATTGTGGTTGGATTAATCATCCTTAGACAGTAAATCCAGGAAGGATAGTCTTAAATGTGATTGTGATTGGATTAATCATCCTTAGAGAGTAAATCCAGGAAGGATAGTCTTAAATGTGATTGTGGTTGGATTAATCATCCTTAGACAGTAAATCCAGGAAGGATAGTCTTAAATGTGATTATGGTTGGATTAATCATCCTTAGACAGGAAATCCAGGAAGGATAGTCTTAAATGTGATTGTGGTTGGACTAATCATCCTTAGACAGTAAATCCAGTAATTCCGAAAGGAAGGATAGTCTTAAATATGATTGTGATGAAATTGATCCAGTAAATTTGAAAGGAAGGATCATGTGTATTGATGACGATGCTGCTGATCGTGTGACGACGATGTTGCTGATCGTGTGATGACGATGCTGCTGATCGTGTGATGACGATGCTGATCGTGTGATGACGATGCTGCTGATCGTGTGATGACGATGATGCTGATCGTGTGATGACGATGATGCTGATCGTGTGATGACGATGCTGCTGATCGTGTGATGACGATGCTGATCGTGTGATGACGATGCTGCTGATCGTGTGATGACGATGCTGCTGATCGTGTGACGACGATGCTGCTGATCGTGTGATGACGATGCTGCTGATCGTGTGATGACGATGCTGATCGTGTGATGACGATGCTGCTGATCGTGTGATGACGATGCTGCTGATCGTGTGACGACGATGCTGCTGATCGTGTGATGACGATGCTGATGATCGTGTGATGATGATGCCGATGATCGTCATGATGTTGACATTGATATACCAGTAACTGTTTGAGTTACTGATGAAGACAAATTGAAGAAAGCTTCCGATGATTTATAGATGTATCATGTATAGTGACTCCTTGCTCCTGCAGATGCTGTTATAATATCCTTCTCGTTAAGGGGGAGTGTTGAATATTGTAACTTCAAAGAATATTATATTTGTACTTTATTATTCCGGAGATGTTTCATCCCTAGTTAATACAAACTCCCGGAGGAATAAACATCTCCGGATACATAATAGGATTATTAGACCCACCATGTGGGGGTCGGCCCTGTAGTTATATTTTTGGGGTTATTAGACTTCTCCAGGAGAGGTCGGCCCCATTAGGTCTTTTAGTCAGTTAGGAGTCAGTATAAATAAGAGAGGTGAACTCCTCATTAGATCATTCACTCACTTGTGGAAGAGTGCGCACTTGTCTGGGAGATCTGCTAAGGAGACAAAGAAGGAAGGAGCACATCTTGTATTTTGGTTGATCATCTTATTGAGGAAAGCTTTGCTGGGTTTTCTACCCCGTGAGGGTTTCCTAGGGTATATTCTGTGTCTATCTTGTGATTGTGTTTCTTTCAGTGATCTTGCTTGTCTATTTGGTTTAAACTTAACACAAACCAGTCAAATCCAAACTCTGCTCTGACGGGCCATCATCATCATAAGCCTGTAACCACTGCATAGAACCATCTGGTGACTTGTACCATACCATATATCATATCTCTGCATCATCTGAGGTCTATCCACCTCATGTCCTGAGGTTGACTTTGGTCAAACTAGGTTTGACCAAGTCAACATGACCAATAATATAACTCAGGCTATCATCAAAACTGTTGCAAGTGCCAAAGGTTAAAGCATGCTCTACAATTCATTTAAGTAACAATTATAACAAGAAGTAATCATTTCACTGGCGATCTACCAACAAATATATAAGGCTTTTAATTATTATTATGACTCAGACCAGACTTTCAAGACCATACTCACTTCATAGTTGTGATCAATTTGCTAGTGAAGGGTGAAGGCTAACATTTAAAGGCTAGGCAAATGGATACTACTAACTTGACATTGTGATACTTTGGATATGGAAAGGGAA
The DNA here is from genome assembly GCA_027924585.1 of Larix kaempferi. Taxonomy (NCBI): domain Eukaryota; kingdom Viridiplantae; phylum Streptophyta; class Pinopsida; order Pinales; family Pinaceae; genus Larix; species Larix kaempferi. The sequence goes on along the minus strand of BSBM01000722.1, from coordinate 10,944,434 downwards.
TACACACTCTAGCATATGCTGGATGAACAACAACACGGGGAATGGCAGTGTCTCACAAATGGGTAAGTTGTTTAAAGAGTGTTTATTGAACTTAGGCATTATGTCTACATGTAAGATGAGCCAAGTTCATTAAGATCCATTAATTTCACTTCATGGCCTTTTTGGCCAACATGACCCTTCGGATCTCTGGTTTGCTAAGAAACACAACTAATTGCAGCTTGCATTTAGGGCATGTTTATATAGATACATAAGGTCAACAATTGTTTAGATATAGAGTTTAAGAACTGTTGCTTTTTTGGACCTTTCTTATACTCTTCGAGGAGTATTTATAGATTTTCATTGCTCTTGCCCTTTATTCACGTGTGTTAAGAAACACATTCTAGAGTTTACAATTTCCATGGGTGAATTTACATAAGTTTCCAGAAGTAGTACATGAGCTTTCAGTTTTAGCCAACAACATCTTAAGTGACTAGGGGGACTTCGTGCCAGTGCCAAACATCGGGATAACCGACCATAATGATTTAGGACTACAATCCAACTCACCAAAGGTAAGTTTTGTCACCAACTTAGAGCCGAGACACAATAAATAGGGAAGCTCATCCAACAAAGAGGCTAAAGCGGGGGAAGGTCCCCCATGCCACTAGTTAAGTAGTAAATCAGGGTAATAAACAAACTGGAAGGTAATGGATGGGTGAAGACAGTGAATAATGAAACCAACACTAGCAAGCCAAGGATGGTGGGAATGATCACCTCTATTCTCCCTAGGGAGGGTAAAACCAATGAGTATGGATAGTGAACTTCTAAGTCTGAGGGGGGACTATATATATATAACATAAAAATACGACCAGGTCTACATATCTATATGATCGCCAGATCATGATACTAAATGCTAAGACATGCTACAAGAACGAATATAAAAGCAATATAACCATAACACAAGAATATACCTGCTGAGTCATATACCTGAATGCACATAATCTGAACCAACATTTGTCCACTGAAACTCTGCTGCTGCAACTCTGGGCAATACCGACTGCTCTGTAAATGGCTAAATGGCTACATCAGTCCTCTCTCTGAGTGTCCTGAAACTCAGTCATGGCATGGGGAATAAAACTGCTGTCCATGATACAATCGTGATCCATAATAGATGCTCATCTCGGCATCTCAATGTAAGGGAAATGGCTGAAAAGTGTACTAGAATCTGAAAAATGAGATATGGTAGCCCGGCTACTATATATGTGATAACAGGTTCCAAAAGCATGACACAAGATACAAGGATGCCGTATCATCATCCTAATTATATAGGTCATCGATGAACTAACCAAAAACAAAATCAAAATGTGAAGCTAAGTAGAGATCCTACTGTATTGAAGAGATGTACAAGTGTGGAATCTTATCATTTCCCAAATAAGTTTAAGTGTGGAATCTTATCATTTTCCAAATCACAGAAGTCATTGCCCCACAGTTTTGCATAAAAATGAATTAAGGTGATCTAACCCATTTACAGAAAAACAATTCTGCTCAATGCTTAGTAACTCATCATCTTGCATTGTAAACTATCACATTGACAAGAATAGAGGATCATGAGAAGGGATTACAACCCAGAGCCAAAACAAGAGATAGTCATTTTTATAAATATGCTTTGAGGACAAAGCATTTCTAAAGGGAAAGGCGATACATATAGTAACAAAACAATAATTAATGAAGTGACATGACCTAACTAAGGGACATGATAATTCAAACACGTGACAGTCTAGTATATATATACCGTCACAGAGATCATTGTAATCATTCTATTATCTATTCATTATTCATTTAAATTTATAACTGTCCTATATGAATTTGTGTTGTCTGTCCTTATGTTGGATATTTGTTAATAAATGAATTGTTGTTCATTTCACATGGGTTACCCATAGTTCTATATAGAAACCCAAAACTAATATTGTCCAGCTGTGCCCTTGAGTTCCATTATGAGAATATTCTTCCGCCTGTAACATTCTTATCAAATCATCTAAGGCCTCCTGAAGACACTGCCATCTTTAATTAGAATGAAGCAACACCCTTTGAAGTTGTTCTGGATGTTCTGAAAACTGTAGTGATAAATACAAATTCCCTCATGCTGTTCAGTGCCCACTCAGGTGAAACAAAGACGTCCTCGTGGCATTCCACACTCTAGAAGATCATTTTCAGTTTTTTCTGAAGATCTTAGAAACACTAGAAGAGAGCACAGTTTAGTCCTGAAGCTGCTTGATGCCCATAAAGGTGAGAAACATTCGCTGTGAGGGTTTTCTGTAGCAGATGAAGCTCAGTTATTTTGATGATTTTCAAAATCCTCATGGATAAACATAGATGCTCAGAAGCTGCTTGATGCCCTCACAGATGAAACACACACACCTCTATGATATTTGACTTTCCTGCATATGATTTTCAGTTTTAGAGAATTTCAAAATCCTGGTAGATGAAACATGGTTTCTCTGAAGTGCGTGATGCCCACATAATCTTTGCCTTCATTAATAACCATTACTGAGCTATACCAGGAGATTTAGGAGTGGACTGGTACTCTTGCAAATATCACTCGTCCAACTGGATGTGATGGAGTATCTCAAGGTTCAGTTCTACCAACGTCCAAAGTTGCCGATGAACAATAGATATTCATCTACTCATGTAAATGATCACACAAATTCACGACTAGGATTTGGTAACATATATTCTCAAGAATGGAAGGACTTCCACTTTCAATGAAAATGTTGTCCTAAGAAATCAGAGTTTAATTGATAGTACAAGTGAAATAAAAGGCTTTAGAGTTAGCAGAGAGAAATTTTACTTGCTTGCAAAGAACAAATACAGTGATAAGGGGTTTGGATCAAGTATTTCAAGAGATTTGGTTCAGTTTCTTATATCGGTTTATTTTTTATTGCATACATGTTAGAAACCTTTGGAGTTGAGTGTTTTCATTTTGTTTTTTCTGTTTTGTCGCAGGCTGACACATGTACCTCCTGGAATAGGAATGCTAACCTGTCTGAAGCAGCTCGATCTTTCACACAATAATCTAGTCCACTTGCCAGAGGAGATTGGACATCTGAGACAACTTGAAATTTTAAGGATGAATAATAACCGGTATGCCAGGTTATCATTGAGGCTTTTAAATCCCTTCAGTTGGTTCAATGAGCACATATGCATGTAGTTTGTTCTGTTTTTGTTTTACAAGAGCTGAATTCCATTATTTTAAGTCCACTGGAAGAGCACATGTCTCTATTGATTTAAAACGAAGCTGAACATCAAAGCTTAGTTTTAATCAGTATCTAGCAATGGTAAACAGTTCTCACTTGGAAGTTTTCATAATGAAATTCATTGTGCAATCTTTCACTTTTAAGCTTTACCCCTAAACTTTCCGTTATTTCTAATAGGAATATCAGGGTTTAAAAGTCAGAAGGCTTAGCTCAAAATAAACAAATTCCACCTAGTTTGCAACTTTATGACATAATAATATGGAATTTTCTCAGCCAGAGTAAAAAGGAAAGAGATTAAATATTGTCCATTCAAAGTAGGTTGATGTAACTAGAAATACATCAGCAAATGATAACAGCCTGAGGAGTGCCAAAAGGCAACTCCTATCTACCAAAAGGCAACTCCTATCTACCAAATACAATAAAAAAATCTTAATCATGCGAGATTGAAGTACAAAGTGATTCAAGTTTCAACAGATAGAAACAGGGTGAGGAACCCCATAACAAGACAGGGAGGGGGATATCAGACAGACATACCCATTTTTCTGTGTGATATTCTGAATATGGTAAATATATTTGCATCAAGGCAGACTTAATACTCTCAAATCCAGTGAATGTGTCTGAGATGTAAGACTGACATCTTGAGTTTCAAATTCATCTTGTGAAAGGGAGAATGCAAAATTAAAATATGGAGACTGTCGACAGGTCATGGAATGAAGAAAAGTACTTGGTGGCTGTTACTTTATTTGGGGAACTAATATACAAGATGACCAATGGTAACCATATCTATTAGCCTCTTAACAGAGGGTTAATCTGCCTAGACATTTGGGTTACTCCAAAAGTGTTTACACCATGTTGGGGGGTGCTCCATGAGATTGGGGTACATGGTATATGACTAGCCCCTGGATGGTCCGAGATGGATTGTAGCATGAGATGGTCTTTGATGGATATGCACAATTGAGATAGCTTGCTCAGTGGATGCTTGACCTCAGGATGTTGCTGGCTTGGCTTTCCTCCCTTAGAAATTGCAGATTTGATAGTTTGGTGGACACCCTTCATTGAGGTCTCATGGTGGAGCCACTTACTTGGAGAGCACTCTTTAGGGGATGTGGAGCATTTTGTATCATATTAGGGGGGCTTCAAGCCTTAGTTGTCACGTGTTAGCTTGGTTTCTGGTTCGGAATGTTGCTGCCTAATCCGCAGTTAGGTGAGAAAAATCTGAACTCACTGGGCACAACCTTGGGGGAAGCTCAGGTTGGGTGAACTGTCACCACAACACTCAGCCCCTTTGTTTAGGCCAACTCCTAAACAAAGCCAAAGGAGGTAGACCCTAATAAAATAAACTAAGGATGAATAAACTGTAGGAGTTAATGTAACTACAACAAGCTACTTAAGAAATAAAGCACGTAAAGTTGACCTAATCTAAGATATAACAATGATGCTAGAATCTAGATCTACAACTCATAATTATGTAAATTCCCTGCAAGTATGATCTCCAATAGGACCAGTGCCTGAAATAAAAACAGATCTACGCTACAAGATAATAAATTAATAAATACTTTAGATCTGTAATATCACGTTAATTGCATGTATAAAGCTTTTAAATGAGAACCACTTACATGCAATATGTGAAAGTAAAATGAGATATGCCAAATGAAAAAACTTAAAAGTAATTTGAGATTCCTTTTAGCTAATATGATTTAGTAAAACTGTAGCTGTTAGAAACCTAGACTAGTTACTAGATTGTTCATGTCCACATAAGTAATGGACAAGGAAAACAAATTTAACTATGAAATGTAAAGGCGGTTAGTCCTAAGCTAAATTGTGAAAGAACAATTAGAAATTGTAACATAGAACCTTGAACAAAAGGAGGTATTCGTGCTTCACAAGCAAGTCTGAGAACCATCGTTGCTTGGCAAGTACCAAGACAGGGTTCGGTTAGACTCAGAAAACTCTAGGTCCAAGGTACACCTCAACCGTAGTGAGGGTGTAGGGCTTGGATACCTCTGTGAGAAAGTAAATTTAATTGGAAACCTAAGCTAGTTTCTTAATTAAATGAAGTGACGTCCAATGTGGTTGAGTGATGGATGGATTGATAAATTAGATCTAAACTAGCTAATCTACATTACTGAAAAGAAAATGCAAAAGAGAAATGAGTAGACTACGACGAGACTAGTGATGAGAACCACTTTTCTTGTAAGTTACATGTTTTTTTAGGACCTGTTATCACATTCATAGTAGCTAGAGGCTACTACCCATAGATACCAGAATCGGGATTCAAAACACGATTTTAAGATTTAAATTGAAATCGGGCCTGAAATGATCCGATTCAAACCTTGCTGATTTTTACTTGAGTTGACTGATTTTTACCCAGTCAACGATACTTTGACTCACGAGTTAAACCAGATCCTGAGTTGAAATCGCGATTTGTTGGTTCGCACTCCCGAAATTTGCTAAAAGCTCGATTTTGCCATGGATTTTTCATTGTTCCATTCGTTCTGGGTGTATTTGGGCATCCCACGTGTTTTTTTCAAGCAGTGACCATTCACATGCTGCTGCTGTGAACGAGCAGTGACCTGATCATCCACATTGCTGCTATGAACGAGCTGTGAATGAGCAATGACCATGCTGCTGCTGTGAGTGAACGAGCTGTGATTGAGTGTGTGACTAGGTGGCTACCTGTGTGTGACTGTGGGTGGACAGTGGGAATTGTGACTGCGTGGCTACCCACGCGTGACTGCAGGTTGCCTGTTAGTTGAGTCGTGACTGCTGACTGTGGTGTGTGCATGACAACAGTGTGAAGGGGCAGTTGTTGATTTTTTCCCGATCCGATTCAAACTCTTCGGTCTTTTGCCTCGCCGGTTTATTGCTGATTCCGATTCTGGAAACTATGCTTCTACCATTTCCAGACCAGTTATCGCAGACCAGAGCCAGTCCTTGGTGGGAATTGTGACTGCGTGGCTACCCACGTGTGACTGCAGGTTGCCTGTTAGTTGAGTCGTGACTGCTGTTAGTTTTTGTACCATGGATGTGTTCCCCCTAGTGATCTTAGCCTAAGTCACTAAGAAGGGGGTGATGGGACCCTCACATTAATTAATCAATTAATGAGACTTTAAAGTCACTTTTGTCCTAAGTCAAAAAGTGAGTGAGTAATTATTAATTGAATGCTTTAATTAATGAGATTTTACTCACACCTAATCTCAACCATCAGATTAAAGTGAATCTACACCGTTGGATTAGAATCACCTTTTAGGGATGGATAAAAGGGAGGGAGGCAAATACCTAGTTCATTATTGTGATGAGAAGGTGAATGAAGAGAGAGTACGAGAAGGTGAGGTCGAGAGAGTACTGCTGCAGCGTGCACCTCGAGGGTTTCAGTCATCGTTTGGCACCAGATTCGAGGCACAGTACCGGGCTTCTATTATCAGCATGGATTAACTCACAGCACATGTTATCTACAGCAGAGGAATCGAGGTGATGCTGTTGGCAGCAGCCATTATCTCAGCACGCAGGTAGATGGAGATAGGGGTTCAGATCTGAGGCTGCTTCTCTGAGATTCGAGGCACTCATATCGAGATACTAACCCTGTTCAAATCCCAAGCAGAATCACCGTACAGTAGTCTGATTTTTTCCAGCACACAGGTTGAGGAGAATCTGGGCTCTAAACCCAAGACATTTTCTGCTCAGTTTGTTGGCAAAGTTCAGGGCACGGTCTTCTAGACTCTCTGCACAGGTTTCTAAAGAGAGAACAGCACAGAAAACGTAGAGGATACAGCACCATACATTGCACAGAAACCAAGAAAGTTCTGCACTCATTTCCAGGCAGCAGTTGGGCACTGAAATCGAGGCAGACTGGAGTGTATTCAATGGAGATAAGTTGTATTTGTTTCTTGTACTGCTGTTGCATTATCTTGCTGAAGGAATAATAAATTTCTCTCTCACTCAACTGGTTTTCCCCGTGAGGGTTTTTCCAGGGCTCGATTTGGCCAAAAATCCTTTTGTCAAATTTATGTGTGAATGATTGTGAATTAATTTGCAGCCTGTAAATTGCCTTTAAATTGTGTGTTTTCTGTTTAAGCATTTGTGCGTTAAGTAACCTACAGCCAATGTAAAACCGGCTGTAGGTGAAAACCACCAAAACTTGGCATTAAACCAGCTGGCAGTTGAAGGCAGAAAATCTACATGGTATCAGAGCGCAGGGGGCAGAAAACAAATTGATTTGCAGACACACATAAAACTTGCAGATCTCAGAAAGTTCAGTGATCTTACCTTTTGTTAGTGGGCAGCGTTCTTTTGGTCTGATTTTCAGATGGCTACAGGTTTGAGGATTGAGGATAGGTTGAGTGGGACGGAGAATTTTGTGCCTTGGAAGGCTAGAATTCTGTTGCTTTTGGAGGAGAACGAGTTATGGGTGGAGGTGGTGAGGAACACCACCACAAACCCCATTACCATTCCAGATGGTTCAGATGCGACCGCTCTTTCAGCCTTCAACAAGAAAGACTGTAAGGCTAGGAGAATCATTCTAGATGCAGTGAAAGACCACATCATCCCTCACATTTCCGGGAAGACCAAGGCACACGAGATGTGGAGTGCCTTGATCAGCTTGTATGAGAGCTCCAACGAGAACAGGAAGATGGTTCTCAAGGAGAAGCTCAAGAGTATCAGGATGACCGGAGGAGAGGGAGTCACAGCTTATCTCACCAGGATCTCTGCAGTTCGGGATGAACTAGCAGCAGTTGGTGAAGTAGTATCCCCTACAGAGTTAGTACGCACCGCAGTCAATGGGGCTTCAAGGCCCTGGATTGCATTTGTGCAGGCCATTGTGGGCAGGGAGAACCTTCCATCATGGGAGAGGTTGTGGGATGACTTTGTGTAGGAGGAGACCGGGAGGGGTCTCGTACAGGGCAGTACATCAAGTGGTGTAGCAGATGAGGAGAACGTGGCTCTCACAGCCAAAGGGAAGAAGAAGAAGGGTCCCAAGAAGCATGGGGCCAAGGGACAGCAGCAGTAGCAGCAGCATCATCCACAGGGTGGGCAGAAGAAGGACTTGAGTAAAATCAAGTGTTACTGTTGTCAGGCGTTTGGGCACTATGCATCTCAGTGTCCAAACAAGAAGAGGAAGAAGGGACCAGGTCAGCAGACAGCAGCCTCAGCAGAGATTGATGAGCTTGGTGACAGGTTTCAGAGGGAGTTTTCCCTATATGCTGGACAGAGTGAGAGAGAGAGAGTCTCCTTAGCCACCAGCATTGACATGGATATGGAGATTGAGCACTCATTGTTGACAGGGCATCAGACAGGTCCTTCCACCACTGGTACGTGGTATATTGACAGTGGAGCTTCGAGGCACATGACAGGTACTCGGGAGTTCTTCTCCGAGTTATCACGGACAGAGAGAGAGGTGGAGGTTGTGCTTGGTGACAACACCATTGTTAGAGCAGTGGGTCAGGGGACAGTCATATTTGAGAGGGAGTCCATGTGTCCCATGACTTTGAGGGATGTGTTGTACGTCCCTGGGCTGAAGAAGAACCTTGTTTCAGTTTCCACGATTGAGGACAGGGGTCTTGGGGTGTGCTTCTCAGATGGGAGAGTGCAGGTGTTTCCCAAGACCACATGTGTATCTACTCCCATGGATATTGGAGTTAGATGTGGACGGCTGTACAAGCTCTTGTTTCAGCCGCAGCATGCTCTAGCACACAGCAGCACCAGTGAGCTGTGTGAGTTATGGCACAGGAGGATGGCCCATTTACATCACCCCGCTCTGGGAGTGTTGAGGAGCATGGTCACAGGTTTACCTGATTTTGACACCGAGCAGAGTGATGTGTGCAGAGGGTGTGCTTTGGGAAAGTACACCAAGACCGTGTTTCCTAGCAGTGACACGAGAGCAGCAGGTGTGCTCGATCTGATTCATACCGATATATGTGGTCCTATGTCCTCAGTATCTTTGAGTGGCCATGAGTACTACATCAGCTTCATTGATGACTACTCCAGGAAGACCTGGATCTACTTCTTGCGGGGCAAGAAGTCCCCACTTGTATTGAGTGTCTTCCAAGGGTTCAAAGCCTTTGTGGAGAAGCAGACGGGGAGGAAGATCAGGATGTTGAGGTCAGACAACGGGGGTGAGTATACCTCCAAGGAGTTCAGTGCATTCTGCAGACAGGAGGGCATACAACGTCAGTTGACAGTTCCCTACACTCCTGAGCAGAATGGAGTAGCAGAGAGGAAGAACAGGTCGATCCTTGTTGCAGCGAGGGCCATGCTTGATGATCAGGGATTACCGTTCTTTCTGTGGGCTGAGGCCTGCAACACTGCAGTGTACCTGCAGAACAGGAGTCCCCACCGTGCCGTGGGGAGGATGACTCCAGAGGAGATGTATTCAGGCAAGAAGCCTGAGGTGAGCCACTTTCGCATATTTGGCTCTCTGACTTACTCTCACGTCCCCTCAGAGAGGAGGACGAAGTTCGAGCCCACCGCAGAGAGAGGCATCTTTGTGGGTTACGACGAGACTTCGAAGGCATATCGGCTTTACATTCCTGGCCAGAGGCGAGTTGTAGTTAGGTGGGAAGTAAAGTTTGAGGAGGAGAGGGCCTTCAGGAAGTCTAGAGAGTTAGAGCAGGGGGAGACACCAGCTCCCACACCTCAGTTGGTACAGGCTTCTTCGATACAGGTTACAGGTCCACAGGTTTCTGGGGTGACTGGATCACTTGGTACAGGCACAGGTTCTATAGGGTCAGTGGTTCAGATTATAGGTACAGGGACAGGTACAGGGACTGCCACAGGTTCAGGATCACCGGTTTCTGGCTCACCGATTGCAGGGTCTTCTGGGACTAGTTCATCAGCTACAGGTCCTAGGGGTGGTAGACCTCATGCTTCTGACACGTCCTCAGAGGAGGTTACACCAGGTTCAGAGGAGCCTTCAAGGAAGAAGAAGCCCAAGTGGCTTCAGGACACCTTGAAGGAAGCAGAGGCATTTGGTAGACCTCAGGAGCAGATCAGGACTATTTTTGAGCCAGATAGATATGGGACAGCCCTTGTTGCGAGTCTTCGTGACTCTACGCCTTCTACTTATGAGGAGGCTTCTCAGCATCAGGTGTGGAGAGATGCCATGATGGAAGAGTACCATTCCATCATGAAGAATGATGCATGGGAGATTGTACCGAGGCCTGAGGGGAAGTCAGTTGTGACTTTCAAGTGGCTCTACAAGGTCAAGCATGCAGCAGATGGCAGTGTAGAGAAGTTCAAGGCTCGGTTTGTGGCTCGAGGGTTCTCACAGGTTGAGGGAGTCGACTATGATGAGACTTTTGCTCCAGTGGCTCGGTATTCCTCCATCAGGGCAGTGATATCGATTGCAGCAGAGATGGGTTGGAGGATCCACCAGATGGATGTGAAGACCGCATTTCTCAATGGTCTTCTGCAGGAGGAGGTGTACTTGGAGCAGCCACAGGGATTTGAGACACATGGGAGAGATTCACATGTTTGCAGGCTTAGGAAAGCCTTGTACAGTCTGAAGCAAGCTCCCAGAGCTTGGTACTCCAGGATAGATGCATATCTGATGTCGATGGGATTCCAGAAGAGTGAGGCTGATCCCAACCTATACTACATTGTGGTTGGTGGAGATCCGCTCATTCTTCTGCTATATGTTGATGATTTATTTATCACTGGAGATGAGCGTCTTATTGCTCTGTGCAAGAGAGATCTTGCAGCTGAGTATGAGATGACAGATATTGGGCTGATGCATTACTATTTGGGGATGGAGGTATGGCAGGAGCCAGGACATATTTTCCTAGGACAGGGGAAGTATGCTGCAGAGATTCTGAAGACTTTTCAGATGGACGACTGCAGGCCCATGTCTACACCCATGATCACCAACTTGAAGCAACTTCATGCTTCAGATGGTAAGTTGGTGGATCCCACATTATATCGTCGGCTCATCAGATCGTTGATGTTTCTGGTCAACACCAGGCCAGACTTGTGCTTTGGGTCAACACTCTTAGCCAGTTCATGGTGCAGCCTAGGAGTGTACACTGGAGTGCTGCAAAGCACATCTTGAGATACCTTGCAGGGACGGTGGATTATGGTCTGGACTACAGGGGTTCAGGTGGAGTTAGTTTGATTGGGTTCACAGATTCAGACTGGGCAGGTTGTGTGAGGGACCGGAAGAGCACTTCCGGTTGCTGTTTCAGCTTGGGCTCGGCAGCAGTGTCGTGGTTCAGCAGGAAACAGAAGTCCGTTGCATTGAGTTCTGCTGAGGATGAGTATATGGCAGCCAGTCAGGCGACTTGCGAAGCACTGTGGCTTCGTAAGTTATTGGTTGATTTATTTGATCAGCAGCTGAGGCCTACGGTGATTTACTGCGACAATCAGAGTTGCATTCAGCTCTCTGAGAATCCAGTTTTTCATGACAAGTCAAAGCACATTGAGATCAGATACCACTTCATCCGGGACTATGTTCAGAGAGGAGCAGTTGAGCTACAGTACATATCCACTGATCAGCAGGTTGCAGATGTCCTAACGAAATCTTTGGGGAGGGGGAAGTTTGTCTTCTTCAGAGATAAGTTGGGAGTGGTGCGGAACACCTTCCTCGATAAGAGGGAGTGTTAGTTTTTGTACCATGGATGTGTTCCCCCTAGTGATCTTAGCCTAAGTCACTAAGAAGGGGGTGATGGGACCTTCACATTAATTAATCAATTAATGAGACTTTAAAGTCACTTTTGTCCTAAGTCAAAAAGTGAGTGAGTAATTATTAATTGAATGATTTAATTAATGAGATTTTACTCACACCTAATCTCAACCATCAGATTAAAGTGAATCTACACCGTTGGATTAGAATCACCTTTTAGGATGGATAAAAGGGAGGGAGGCAAATACCTAGTTCATTATTGTGATGAGAAGGTGAATGAAGAGAGAGTACGAGAAGGTGAGGTCGAGAGAGTACTGCTGCAGCGCGCATCTCGAGGGTTTCAGTCATCGTTTGGCACTAGATTCGAGGCACAGTACCGGGCTTCTATTATCAGCATGGATTAACTCACAGCACATGTTATCTACAGCAGAGGAATCGAGGTGATGCTGTTGGCAGCAGCCATTATCTCAGCATGCAGGTAGATGGAGATAGGGGTTCAGATCTGAGGCTGCTTCTCTGAGATTCGAGGCACTCATATCGAGATACTAACCCTGTTCAAATCCCAAGCAGAATCACCGTACAATAGTTTGATTTTTTCCAGCACACAGGTTGAGGAGAATCTGGGCTCTAAACCCAAGACATTTTCTGCTCAGTTTGTTGGCAAAGTTCAGGGCACGGTCTTCTAGACTCTCTGCACAGGTTTCTAAAGAGATAACAACATAGAAAACGTAGAGGATACAACACCATACATTGCACAGAAACCAAGAAAGTTCTGCACTCATTTCCAGGCAGCAGTTGGGCACTGAAATCGAGGCAGACTGGAGTGTATTCAATGGAGATAAGTTGTATTTGTTTCTTGTACTGCTGTTGCATTATCTTGCTGAAGGAATAATAATTCTCTCTCTCACTCAACTGGTTTTCCCCGTGGGGGTTTTTCCAGGGCTCGATTTGGCCAAAAATCCTTGTGTCAAATTTATGTGTGAATGATTGTGAACTAATTTGCAGCTTATAAATTGCCTTTAAATTGTGTGTTTTCTGTTTAAGCATTTGTGCATTAAGTAACCTACAGCCAATGTAAAACCGGCTGTAGGTGAAAACCACCAAAACTTGGCATTAAACCAGCTGGCAGTTGAAGGCAGAAAATCTACAACTGCTGACTGTGGAGTGTGCATGACAACAGTGTGAAGGGGCAGTTGTTGATTTTTTCCCGATCCGATTCAAACTCTTCGGTCTTTTGCCTCGCCGGTTTATTGCTGATTCCGATTCTGGAAACTATGCTTCTACCATTTCCAGACTAGTTATCGCAGACCAAAGCCAGTCCTTTACATGAGATGAGCCTTCATGCATCATGATGATCATTGGCATAGTACGTTCCGAGGCAGCGAGACTATTCGGAGCAGTGTTATCAGAGAACCCTTGTCACTTCCGAGCTCTCTTCATGTATCCCGGAGAGACATTTGTTATGCCATTGGTTCACTTTATCAGAGCAGTCAACTGATTCATCCTTCCTTGCCATCCAGATGTCTGAGGTATTCCAGATCGAGTTGATTGAGCAGGTATGTGGCATGAGGTTTGTGCTAATTGTATTTCTTAGTCATCTTAGTAGATGCGACTTGGCATATGTAGTTAGCATTGGTGATCATGCTTTATTGGTTTCTTGTGGAATTGTGATTTGAATGGTTAAGTGGTATTAATGTTCAGACTCTGGTATATGCTCACTAGTAGGGTTAGCTTTATACAAACTAGATAATTCTCCATTATGTCTGGCACCACCTTCACTTATCCTTCTGTCCATCCGTTGTTTTGTACTTCAAACTTCAACCCCTTGACTTGGATAAGACTTATGTGCTTGAAGACTATTCCCCACTATGACCTCTGTGCTTGGATAGACCCCATGTTTTCTTGTGTCTCGGCTCTAGAGTGTGTAGCTACACTTTTAGTTGGTCAACGGAAGCGTCTCCCTTAGTCCTCGAAGCAAGTACTCCTCATAAAATTGCATCAGAACGCATAAATGCTAAATCTAAAGGAATGCAAGCCAAAATGTCAGGCCATATAAAATAAAGCCACAAATGGTTGTGTTTTTCAACACAAGCCCAAAATAAAAGGGCCATGAAATGAAATGTAGAAGCCGGAAATGGTTGTGTTTTTCAACACAAAGAAATCAAATAAAGGCCATGAAATAAAATTGCATAAGGCCAAATGAAAGTCTTGCAATGAATAGCAAGCAACGATACTTGTTAGAGTCTATAAAAGGCCTTCTAAGCACTCTACCCATTTGTGAGACACCTCCATTCCCTAATGTTCCTCTATCTAGCACATGTCACTGTGGTCTTCCTAGTTCCCTTATATCTGAGAGCCCATTAAGTCTGTCCAATAAGTCAAGCAATTACTAATCCTAGCCTTGTTGCATTCCATTTCACCCAACTTAGTGAGGAATGAACTATTTTGTAGATTAGATTGAATGTGAAAGTGAGCATATGGTAGGGACTTCATTATTGACTATGCAACTATTTTAACTACAAGTCCAATTTATATTATTACTATTTGTTGTATTGATCACCATTGTTTCATGCTACTAATGCTTTTAGTCTGTTGCTAATATAATTAAAAATGTACTACTTACACATCTTGCATGTAGAAGCACTCAGTTTTCAGTTGAGTCAGTGCTTTGATCATTTTTGACTTGGTCAACTAGAAGAGCCCTATTATCACACAATTTGTAGTTGTCCCTAAAGATATCCCATCCAGGATGGTAGAGGTGTTGGACAACTAAAGAGGTGACCCAAGAGATGCCACGATTCCCAATGCAAGCTGGGTGTCACGATAACCGAGGCACTCTTCACTTTAGATAAAGACTAATCAAGATCAAGGGGGAGACCCTAGCCAAACAATGAAGACTAGCAAACCCAAAGATTCCTAGAGAAATGTGTAAGATGAAACAAGGAGATCAATGGTGATTTAGATCTAGGACGATTAGGTGGACCCAAGGGTTAAGGTGTGGTTGAAGAGGCTTAAAGAGTGACAAATGATTCAACCAATGAATGACAAGGACCACTTAATAGGTTCAATTAATAGATCTAAAAATGACTTAGTACCATGAAAATTAGCCAAGTGGGACCCACTCCTTAAAAAGTGGAAAGTTGGTCCAAGTAGGGTCCACTAGGTCAAAGTTGAAGAATAATGGTACTAGGGGTATGCTATGGCATGGATCTATGGATTTGGCCAAGGATTAGCAATACCCAAGTGTGGGATCTAGCAAAAAGCCACCTACCCAAGGAGTGTGAATTGACTCAAGGATGACTAGTGCCTTGGATGGAGGGGCAAATGGAGTCGGATGTCCACCAAATTGTAGATCGGGATAGTCAAGGTGCAAAACAAGGTGGGTTTTCAAGATCAAGAGCATGCCATGGTAGATCTCACTAGATCTAATGCATCACAAAGTGACCCAAGTGGGGCACAACCCTCAAAATGAGGAATGGTGCCCACAAGGTGAAAATCACAAAAGTGAAGCACTAGGGGTAGGTTTTCGAAGTAGATCTATTCAATGCAACAAAAATCTCACCTACCCACGTTTGGGAACTAGCCAAACTAACCTCTTCAAAGGAATGCAAATTGCCTTGGAGAAGCTAATGTGCCTTGGGAAATGGGTCAAATGAGGGCCAACTACCACCAAATTTTAGATTAGGATTGCCATGATTATTATTAAGGTGGGTTTTAAATTTTATACCCAAAGCCAAGCTAGATCCAAGTAGATCTGAAAAAATAAAAATTACAAGGGTTTTGATTATGAGGGTTTTATGATCTAAGAGAATGAATGGCTAAGGTAGAAGAATAACATACCTCCTTGAGCATACCTGGAAATGAAGATGAAGCTTTCTTGTGACGAGGATTACTTCCCACAAAGATCAAATGCCAAACTTGATGAAGCCCTTCTTGCCAACGTTTTGCCTCGTTCAACCAATTCAGCCTCCCTATTCCTGTCAATCAAGGACACAAAGATCAATCAATCAACAAAAATGGAAGTAGATGCAAGCAAAAGAGATGAATAACATGAAATTGTTGGTACAAAGACAAAATAACTCCCTGTAACCCAAAACGACTTGATGAAGATAGTAGGGTATGCCTCCCCACCAATACGCACTCCTCCAAAATGTCTTCTTTGCCTGCAAATCGTGTTAGTGAAGATAAAATCCAAGATGGCCACCAATGTCTGTCAGTGTAGAGGAAAAAGCATTTACAATCACCACAAGCATTTCAACTCCAAGATCCAAGATACCCAAGAAAATATTTTTATTCCAATAGCCAAGAGCCAAAAATCTCTAGATGCCTTTACAATGAGGGGGTCTCCTCCTTTTATAGGATAAGGAAGACAAAACCCTAAACCACTAAACCACTTTTGAAAACTAGTGGTTGAGATCAAAAGATATTACAATCTAATCAACGGCTAAGATGAGCCAATACAATATAAGACATCGATCACTCGACTAAGTGATGATGTCATAGCCTAAAGTGCTCAATGAGGGTGACGTCATACATGGGGGTGGCTAATAATACATGTGCCACAACAATAAGACCTAGACAAGTCACTAAAAGCACATGGTGGGGCTAGGAGGCATTAATCTCCTTCACTAGCATGATCCCATGGCACAATAATATGATAAATGACTCTATGACATGTCCAAGTACATAAATGATCAAATCCTGTGCCCATAATCTGAGAGAGACATGCAGTAAAAGACCTCCTATTGCCACTGTGGACCCCACTGACTGATGCCAATTGATTTGGAAGAAGGGGGGTTAACCATGGATGACCTCTGAGAAGACCAAGTGCCAAAACCTTGCCTCAATTGCCCAAATCGAATTCCTCAATGACCTTTTTATTCCACTTTTTAATCCTCCTGAAAACCCTGAAACTGACCAAAACTGCTATCCAGGGTTCCCGTGCTGTCAAACTGAGTGTACTAGGATGTTTGGAAGGGGGGTATAATGGTAAAAACAAGTGGCTGGACCACCCCCTACCTCTGTAGCGCCCTAGACAACGGCTGGCCTCTAATGCCCCTGCTGGACAGGTTGGGTCAGCATGCACAAATTGGTCAACAGGTGGACAACTGCTAGAATCATGCCCAGGATTGCCCGAAACTGAAAGATAAGTGTCTCAATGGATCCAGAAGACACAAATCCACTAGCAATGAGTACTCATACACCTCATGATAACCTGTGGGGGTCATCTGTAGGGCCCAACATACCCGGACAGTGTAAAATATGATGATCTGGAAATAATAATAAAATTGACCAACTACATCAATCATCATCTGCAACATATATCCAACATATGGAATCATCAATAGGTGCATGTGGGACCATAAATCAACATCATAAAGCACAAGTGGTCCATCTCATCACGGATCCCAAGAATGACCATGTTCAAACTATGTTTGACTAGGTCAAAATACAACCAAGGACTAGATCATAACAAATGATTAAGAAATGTTCCTTTAACCATATTCACAACTTAACTTCATGTATAAACATCAATCAAGTGGCAGTTAATACATTGATATTTAATGTTATTTATAATTTACTTGCACCAAAGCTTTAAAGACATACTCACCAATGGACATGGTCTAACTGCTAAGATAGGGTGAAGGCTAAGAAAAAGGCTAGGGGAAAGGCATGACTTGACCAATTCAACCAAGAGATACTTTGGATGGGGAAAAAGGGGAGCTACACACTGTGCTGGACAAGATAACAAAGGGAATGGCAGTGCCTCACAAATGGGTAAGTTGTTTAGAGAGTGCTTATTCAACCTTGTCATCATGTGTATATCAAGTTGATCCAAGTTCATTAGGATCATTCATTTAATTTCCATTGCCTTTTTGGCCTATATGACCCCTCTGGGATTTCACATGCGCTAAAAAGCGCAACTAATCGCAGCTTGCATCCGGGGCATATTTACATTTATGAGGTCAACAATATTTAGATATGGCATTTGTTTAAGCATTGCTTTTTAGACCTTTCTATACCCTTCATGGGGTATTTTAGCAGTTCATTGCTTTAGCCTTTATTCACCGTGTGTTGAAAAACACATTCTAGAATTTTAAGTTCATAGGCTTTCATAAGAAATTTCCAATAAAATAATACAAGTGCTTTAGGTTTTAGCCAACAACATCTCATGTGACTAGAGGGAATTCCGCGCTAAGCCACACATCGGGGCAACCGACTAGAATGATCTAGGCATAAAATACAACTCACCAAAGGCAAGTTTTGTCACCAACTCAGAGCCGAGAGACAAAACAAACATGGATGCAATCCAACACAGTGGTAGAAAAGGGGAAGTCCTCCATATCAATGGTCAAAAAGGCAAATCAGGGTGAAAGCCAAAAATAGGGAAGGTCATGGATGGATGGAGTCAGGTGAATTTGAAGCCTAAGCTAGCAGACATAAATGTCATGAAAAACCATGTTCATGCTCAAAGGAGGGTAGTGAAACCAGTGGGTATAGTCAGTGAACCTTTTAGTGCAAGTAATACATCCAATTTGTTATTTAAATACAACCAAGATATTTCATTTTATTAAATAATACTGCCACATCATGAGTCATATACCAAGGTCCAAGTCAATGCTGTGAAGATGGATAAAACAACAAGATAATAATCCATGATAACAATCACAAGTCCATAGGTCACATCACATCATGTAAATAATCATCATCCAAAACCAACTGAAACACTGCTGCAATAATATCCGAAACTCTAGGCACTGAACTGAAACTGTATGAAACAAAAGGTCATATCGGTCCTCAAATCTAAGCTCTCAAGGCTCAGCCTTGGCACAAGGTCTACTCATTGTCTGATATATACTGCTCTGATCTTTAAGTGATCTCAAATAATGCTGCTCATCATAGCTGATCTCTGTAAAAGCAAAGCTATGGAAAGTGCAGATATCTGCTCAGCATGAATAGTAACCCAGCTACTATGGTGTGATAACATCTAGCTCTAGCTGGGACAAGTGCTCTAAGGGAGAGAGGGCCCGAGAACCTCAGAATCTCTGGTCTCGAACTGCTTTGCATCAATCTTCAATCCAACACTCACCATCTTTGCTTTCAAATTTTATTTGCACCTGTATCTACACTCATGGCCACTAAAATACCTCATGACGCATGTATGGGATAAAATATAAAATACAAGCTGAAAATGAAATCTATTCTATACAAAAACTAAAATGCATAATGGAAAGACTAAACTAACATAATATGCAAATTTTATTAATTTTACTATGCAGGAGGAAGGAAAGCTTTTCTAAGAAGGCATACTCAACTCACTAGACACAAAAGAACAACAAATACTCAAAACTCAAGAAAAACTTAACCATTTTGAAGTTTTATTAAATGCATGTAGGAGATGAGAAAAGCTTAGGAAGGAGCAAGACTCAACTCAATCAAACAACTCAGCAAAAAAAGAAAAAGTGCTCAGAAGAAAACTCAAAGGATCCCCAACAAGCAAAGGAAAAGAAAGACTCGCAATACTCAACACCCAGAAAAGCAAAAGCACACAAATCCTACTGCTCAAATGAGCTTATTCAAAGACCTAGCTACTCTAAACAGGAAAGCAGAGTCCTAACTCAAGCAGAGTTAGGGATGATAATCCCTTAACTCTCTTTGGTTGATAGGTAGCATGATATGGTGGCCAGTCCCAGTAGTGAGGAAACACATATCATCAATGCAACATTCGATAGTGAGCGGTCCAACCCAAAAATCATCGGATCCCCTGGATCGTATGTAAAATAAATCATTAGGAACAACGACCCTATCACCAATTTCGAACCTTCGACGATTTACAGACTCAGGGATGGCTTCAATACTATGAATGGGATGGGCTGGAAATCAGAATTGCATTGAGGTGGAGGTGTTACTATCCTCGAATTTCTATCAGGAGGAATTGCATCAATCCTGGGAGGTCCACCGTCTAAAGGAATGGCTAGCCTACCAACAAGGACTTCCTGAATCGCTCTTCTCCTAGGAGTTTCAACTCTTAGTTCTTCACTTTGTGGGTGAATAATATACTTGGGAGTCTCTCCCATAGTCCAAAAGTCCCTGACAACATCCTCTTCTTTCTCAACACACACTAGAGATGGTAGGTTTTGATTTTCAACACTTCTACTACTACCTTCTCCAGATGGGACAGGAACAACCATACTCTCTAAAACTGCCAGATGATTAGTGGGAAATGACGGATGACTCAGAACCATGTTAGAGGCATTATGAACTCCTGTGTCTAAAGATGTTGGTGAAGAGGTAGGAGTGTGAAATGTATCAGTAGAGTTCATACTCTCTTCACCAATAGGTAATTCATGGGGAATAAGAAAACTAGGGATGTCCCTAAAATACAGATATCGTAAAGTCAAACTGTCTTCATTGGTTTCTATGTTGGCATGAGGCTCTTCTTGAAAAATGGTTAGGTTATTCAATGAGAACTCTTCTCGAGGAGTATCATGTATCAAGGCATGCTCCTGCCAACTCATAGAGTTATCATTAACTTGCCTTAATACTCCATCTTCCAAGGACACATGAGATAAATGATTAGGAACATCAGTAAAATGATACTCAGTTGGTTCTTCATCACTTCCCAGATCATGGGAAGGATGTGTTTCTTCATTGTTGCTTGCCCAAGGAATGATAGGATCAAGCCCTTGCCTACGTCTTTCCGTGTTAAGGTCAACCAATGCAAGCCATTCATTAACCGTCCTAGGTATACGCTCACCCCTTCTTATTTGATCTAAATTAGTCTCAGAGTTGTTTATTTCAGTGACGGGCTCAGGTCGATCAATGTGTGGCCCTACGTCACTAAGTTGGTTCAAAGCTCTAATTTCTTCTGATACTTCACCACGAAGCGAATTGAGGTTCATTTCTCGAACATCAATAGCTCTTTCCCTTTCTTCCTCAGAAGAATTATCATCACCAAAGGATTTCCAAATCTCTTCTCTTCCTGTACTAGAATTCTCATTATGACTACCCATGACCATAAAGATACCCTCAGGTAATAACTCACCCTCGCCATAAGTGTTCCTTACACCATCCTCATAACTCTTCATCGTAAAACGGCTCCCGATATATCCTAACCAATGACCCATTAGAGTTGGGGATAATAGCGTAAGAGAAGTCCATTTGAAGATGTCCCTCTAGTTTGGAAGACCACTTTCTACACAGAAGCATTCTGTAGACTGGAGGTGGATCTATGACTACTATGTCCATTAGCATGGATATATTAGGGCATGAAAACAAGTCCGCTCTTAAGTTGTTTATTAAACCGAAAACTTGAACCGGTCTAGAATCAATCCCACAGACGTTCCCATAAGGCCTAGTTATTTTCAATCCCATGGCTTCCATAACTTGCAAAGGCATGACATTCATGGAGGCTCCAGAATCCAACTTACAGTTATGAAGAAGAGTGTCACCAATATGGAGTGTAAGATAAAAAGCATGGTGGCTACCATTCTTCCTCTCATATAAAGCAATCTGGATGTTAATGTGAGGATCCTCTTCTTCTTCAACCATAGCACTAGGTGCTGAGTCTGGAAGGGATGGATCTTCACCACTACTTGTGATAGTCTCAGGAATACTCTTGAAAAAATCTACCACTTGCTCTTTTATTGATGAGATTTTCATTAATTCAGTGAGTGGAATGTTGTGCATAACCTTGTTCAACTCTCTTTCAATGTTGATATCTAAGTCATATTCAGGAAAAGGAATTGGCTCACTCACTGGGCTAGGTAGCTCACTATTCTTTCTTTCAATGAAAGGGGTAGGCTTTTGGCCTTCCTTTCTTCGATGATAGGTTCTAAGGGGAGCTTGACCACTACTACTGGGCTGTTCAGTGGCATAAATGGGAAAACTAGGACTGGGTTCTTCTACAGACTCTTCTTCATGATTGATCAAAATTCTTCCAAAGTCCTTGTCGAAATCTAATTTATCAACCCAGTTAATGTTCTTTGGAGAATCAAGAGTATCTTCACCATGAGTGAGATACTTAGGATCATCTATCTTTTGCTCTTCTGACCAGTTAATAACAGGAGGTTCGGGCGACATTTGGCTCACAGGGTTCCTTCTATCACCCTCATTAGGCCTTTTCTGTTGGTTCCAATACGGTTTCTGGCCATAAGGTTGCCTATACCTTTCCAACTCTTTGCTCTTAGCTAGATCCCTAGTAAGGAGAGTTAAGTTTTTCATCATTTCATGCATGCTCTCCATCATATCGTTGGGATCTTTACTTGGTTCCTTCCCCTTTTTAAACTTAGGTTCAGATCTAGAAGATGAGGCACTAATCAGGTCAAAGAAATTTTGCTTCCCCATGGAAGCAGCATTTGCCTCAACCTTCCTAGCGTTGTTTTGTGCTTCTTTTAAGTCCTTAGGGTATTTATCTTTGAGGTGGTAGCCAAGGTAGCCTTCAAATGCATTGAGGTGATGAATCAATATACCTTGCTCAGGAGGCCTAATGTTATCGAGAACAGTGGCCACTAACTTATCAAAGCGGAGGTTAAATTCATGGATAGACTCGTTTTCTTTCTTTTTGATGTCAAACAATTGGTTCAAAAGGAAATGCCCATCTAACTTGGCTGACCACTCATGCTTAAGTTAAGCAGGGAAGGTATCATTTCCTGTGATTGATGATGCAGGCAAACGGTGAAACCATTTACGAGCATCGCCCTCCAAGGATGCAAAAAGACCTCTCATAAACATATCTTCTTCTTCAGCCCCATAAGCTTCCATAGGAGCCCTCACATTTTCAATGTGGTCCTCAATGGAGGTCGCACAATTCCCATTGAACTTAGGGATCTTTTCAAAGTACTTGTCGAGCATATCATGGGGAGCATCAATGATTTGGGAGAAATCTAAAGGTGAAGCTTTTTCCTTGTTCCCAAATCTACGAGCAACGGGAGGATTGGTTTGATTATTGTTTCTAGGATTAGTCTGATTTGTTCCAGCCATTTGATTTGCTGGACTTAAGTTGAGATTAGGAGATGAAGGAGGAATCGAATTATTTGAAGGGGATCCCAAGAAACGGTTTGGAGAATCGGAGTTAACAATTTTCCAAAAGAAATTAGATGATTGGACTTTGGGATCTCTTCTATGATAAACAAGTGGGGTTCCTTCTGATTGGTTTAGATTAACTTTACATCTAAGGTTGTAAGGATGTTCATGAGATCGTTCCTCAGCGGAGTCACGATTTGGAGTCGCCAGGTAGACTTTAAAGCTCTTCTACTGTAATGTCCCCATTCAAATAAGTGCATAGTAAGACAATCCCATCAATCCTACTAGTTTCCTAGGTTGGATGGGCACATGTGGGATGGTAATAAGGAAACTAATAAATGATATTTAGACATTAGAAGGGTTCAAGCATTTAATAAATATGATGAATAAATAAATTCAAGAGAAATTCTAGGTGGCAAGTGGTTTTGGAGACATATGGAGGTGGTGGGACCCACACTAGCTTGATTTTTCAATGACACATGGCAGCTCTCTCTTGCCAATTCGAATTCATGGGAAGGTGAACACTCTTGGGTGAGTTGGTAAGTCATAACACATGGCATTGAGCATATTAGGTCGAAATGGGAAGGAATAGTAACCTCTGCGGGAGAGGAAGAGTCAAATTGGAGACTAGTGGACACATGGGCTAGATTCCCTAGTTTTATGACAACAGTAATGAAGCATCTATGACATTTTATGACAAAATTCAGACCTGACTTCTTACACCTGACCATTATGACATGTCAGCCCCAAAAATAGGCTCAAGAAGGCGCTCATGGAGTTGGAGGAATCTAAAGAGACTCAAATTCGAATTTGGGAGAAGATGGAAGGTTGGAACTAGGAGACAAGTGGCAAATGAGGAATATTTTCTAAATGGAAAATTATTGAATCTATTGAGAGGATTTCGACCCCTTGAAGGCTAATGTTGGTTATAAAATGTAGAAATCAAGTATGAGAATGGCTTTTGATGATTTGAGAAAAATTGCATTTGTGAAGAGAGAGCTAGTGGATGACTAGTTTCTTGCCTTAGCCAATTTCGAGGGTGAAAGATTCCCATCCAAGTTGGTGTTTGGAGAGGCCACTCAGGTCTTTCATGGTGCTTTAATGGAGTTTGTATTTGCAGGTAGCAGCTACAGGAAGTTTCATGGTTTGGTTTAGTGCAGCACTTTCTCTCCACCGTTTCCATTTTTGAAGGCATATTCGTGCTCCTTGAGGGAGGGTGTTTTTGGTGAGCACTTGTGCTTCTTGAGAGAGCTTCTCATTACATATTTATGATTGTAATAGCTTCATATCCTCTGTTATTCATATTCAGAAAGTCTTAGGTCGAAATACCCACTGGTTGTATGCAAAACTATTGATTAATGAGCAAACAATGTCCATTTCCCCAATGCATTGATGTATGACACTATAATGTTGATTATTTCGAATGGATGGATGATTATCTGATATATTTGTGATAAATATACTGCCATGGATGTCTTCTACAAGTTTCATGTACTATACTTGAGCATTTGAAGCATTTTTACTCAGTTTAGTTGTATTGGGAGGTGAAATAGTGCCATTTCCCCAAGGGTCGAATTGGGGGTTTTTGCTGTTGAATGTGAGAGAGTTAGAACAGTATTAAAAATCAATTAATGGTGCATATGAGACCTTAATCACATACTTAACACATTATATACCTCTGTTCATAAATTTGTGGGATTTTGGAGGCATTTGGAAGGCCATTTGCAGTGTTACCCGAGGGGGATTTGATGCACAAATTACTAGTCAAAATTACATATATTGATCAGAATACAAATCAAGTTTGCAGCAGTATTTGGAGGGCCATAAAACATCCCTGAACCTTATATTCAAGTCTAAATACCATTCATACACTCCTACAGAAGATTTGGGAGCATTTGGGTTGATTTGGAGGTCAAAACAGTAAAACTAGTCAAAGGTCGAAATTGGGAAAAAAAGTGGAAAATTGGGCATTTTAATAAAATTTGAAAAAGGGATATTACAAGTGGTATCAGAGCATGGTCTTGGCACCTGATGGTATTAACAAGAAGCCAAACAAATAAAACACCACCCTTTGAATCAGTAGTTGAAGAAGTTTTGGTTGAAGAAGAGATAGTAGCAGAAAAAGAGTTTTTTTCTAAAACAATGGGTAGAGAGGAGGAGGAAAAATTAAGACATAAGGAGGAATTTATTGAAGCCTTAAAACCATGTTTTGAAGGACTTACCATGGTTATGCTAGATATGAATAAACAAATGATGAAATGTTTCGAATTGTTGGGTAGCCAACTTTCAGGCAAAGGGATGATAGGAGATAATAATGGTTCACACTCAGGGGAAAAGATGAAAGGGAATGAGCATATTTTCTCAAGTACAGGACCTCATAATAGACCTGATGAATTTCAAAGCACACAAAGGCATACTGCACCTAAATTTCTCACACCCAAAGAAGAGCCCAATCTTGAATTGGATTACAAGAAACTAGTAAATGATTGGAATGATTTGAATGAAGAGTGTAAAAGAGGTGTACCACTCAGTGACTACATTGATGCTATGCAAAAGATTAAAATGAAGGGAGACAATAGGAGTCCATTCCATAACAAAGAATTGAATAGTGCTATTGGAAAAATGTCACTTCCTACTTTTGATGGTTCTTCTCAAAATTCTGCTAACACTTGGGTGCAAAAATTGGATGTATATTTTCAGCTGAATCCTATGTTGGAAGAGGATGCATTAAAAATGGCCATTTTGCATTTGGAAGGAGATGCCAATGAATGGTGGTTTCGTGGGCTGAAAACCTTGGGTCATAATCAGGTTAAAACATATGGAGAATTTGTTGACAGGGTACTAGAAAGATTTGAACAAAAAGATCCAGAATTGCCTTTCAAAGAACTAGCTCAATTGAAGCAAACTGGGTCCCCTACCGAATATATGTTGGACTTTCAAAAATTATCAGTCAAGGTGGCTGATGTATCTATGGGAAGATTAGTATTGCTGTTCACTGAAGGTTTGGCTGAACCCTTAAGAGGTTTGGTCAAAGCCCACAAGCCAACTACATTAAAAGATGCAATGAGCTTGACTAGGGATTTCCAAAATGTGCTTCCTAGAACGAGATTTCCTCCTAAGCCTAGCTATAAATTTGAAAAGAAACCTTGGCAAAGGGATGGATATGATAAGAAACCTTGGCAAAGAGAGTCATTTGAGAGGAATAAAAAAAGAGGGACTAAACAGGGATGAACTTAGAAAAAAGAAACTATGCTTCACATGCTTCCAACCATGGACACCGGGGCACAAATGTACCAAAGGAAAGGCTTAATACATAGAAGTATTTTCTGATAATGAGGGGTATGATGGGGGCATGGATGAAGATGGACATATTTCAGATCAAGAAGAGGCATATGAGACAGCAGTAGAAGAGGAAAGACAAGAAGAAAATCAGCCTTCACCGGACAAAGCAAGAATGGCAGTGCTTTCAGCAGTACCTCGCTATCATACTATCCGATGCAAAGGTGTGGTACAAGGACAAAGAACTTCAGTTTTGGTAGGTGGAGGAGCCACTCATAACTTCATTGATGCAGAGATGGTAGAGAAAAGAAAGATACCTATTGAACCATTTGATGGCTTCATAGTTGTCATTCCCGGTCACAACACAATGCAATGCAAAACATGGGTTCCAAAGCTGCAAGTCACCGTAGGTAACTATACTTTTGTTGATAGTTTTTATGTGGTTGATGTTGCTGATACTAATGTGGTTTTGGGAGTGCAATGGTTGTATTCAATAGGAGAGCATACAGTAAATTATCAAATTCCCGAAATGAAATTCCAAGATTCAAAAGGAGTACAAAGAGTTGTGAGAAGGCAACACACTTATCCAAATCAAGTAGTGACTTGCAATAGCATGAGATCTATATTGAGGCATGGGGATATAGAATGGGCTGCTGAATGTCATATTACATCTCCCAAGCCAACTATAAATATTGTCAAACACCCAAAGGAGATAGAGAAACTTTTGCAAAAATATGAAAAGGTTTTTAGAGACCTTCCACATGGTAGGCCACCAGATAGGGGGGTTGAGCACAGTATTGTTTTGGAGGAGGGTACTTCACCCATTCAGATACCACCTTATAGACATCCTAAAAGGTTTAGAGATGAGATTGAAAAAGCTATCCAAGAACTCCTAGAGTTGGGGCTCATTAGACCAAGCTCTAGCCCTTATGCTTCTTCAGTAGTGCTAGTGAAGAAAAAAGATGGAACATTGAGAATGTGCATAGATTTTAGAGCCTTGAACAAAAAGACTATCAAGAATAGGTATCCTATTCCTAGGATTGATGAGCTCATGGATGAGCTACATGGGGCCAAATACTTCTCAAAAATTGACCTTAGATCAGGGTATCACCAAATTCGAATGAAAGATGAAGATGTGCAAAAGACCGCTTTTCGATGTCATTTTGGCCACTTTGAATTTCTTGTCATGCCTTTTGGGTTAACTAATGCTCCAGCCACCTTTCAAGCATGTATGAATAGGATATTTTGCAAGCAACTAAGAAGGTTTGTTTTGGTTTTCTTTGATGATATTCTCATTTACAGTAAAACATGGGAAGAGCATTTGCAACAGTTAGAGATTGTGTTGAAAATCTTGCAAGAAGAGTCCTTATTTGCTAAATTATCAAAATGTGAGTTTGGGATGAAAGAACTACTGTATCTTGGGCACATTATTGGGCAAGGAGTGAAGGTAAACATGGAAAAAATCAGGGCTATCTTGGAATGGCCATCACCAAAAAATATTACCGAATTGAGAGGCTTTATTGGCATATGCACCTACTACAGAAAATTTGTGAAAGGGTTCTGCAAGTTGACTTCTCCACTCACTGATTTGACTAAGAAGGATGCTTTCAAGTGGGATGAAGAGGCTGAAAAAGCATTCCAAAAAATGAAAGAGGTAATGAGTAGTTGTCCCATACTTGCACTTCCTGATTTTATTAAACCTTTTGTTGTGGAATGTGATGCTTCAGGTGGAGGAATAGGGGCTGTCCTAAAGCAAGGCCAACACCCCATAGCCTTTGAGAGCAGAAAGTTGCAGCCTCATGAAAAACTTTACTCCATCTATGATAAAGAAATGCTGGCCATTATGCATGCATTGGCCAAATTCAGACAATACTTGGTGGGCAGCAAGTTTGTGGTGAAAACTGACCATAATAGTCTAAGACACTTTCTCACCCAAAAAGATCTAAATGAAAGGTAACAAAAGTGGGTAAGCAAGATTCAAGCTTATGATTTTGATATTGAATATGTCAAAGGAAAGAATAATATAGTAGCAGATGCTTTGTCAAGAAGGCCTTCCTTTTCTCTCATGGATATTGCCAAGGATTGGAAAAACATGCTATTAGTTGAATATGCCAAAGATAAATTTGCTTGTGATGTGTTGGATGGAATCAAAGGGGATGATAATTATAGGATTTTGAATGGGCTGATATATTATAAGGGAAGAATTTATTTAGTTCATAACTTCAAGCTCAAGTACCGAATTTTGCAAGAAGCACATGATTCCCCAGTAGCGGGCCATCCGGGGATCTTCAAAACTTATAGGCAGTTGAGGCAAAGATTTTTTTGGAAGGGGCTGAAGGAAGATGTTCAGAAGTATGTGAATGAATGTAAAGCATGTCAACAAAACAAATCAGAACTTACATGTCCAGCCGGCCTATTACAACCATTGCCCATTCCGGAGCAAAAATGGGACAGTATTTCCATGGATTTCATCACCGGATTGCCTAAATCCTTAGGTAAGGATTGCATCTATGTGGTAGTTGATAGGTTGACAAAATTTGCTCATTTCTTTGCTGTTACATCATCTTTTAGTGCTGCACAAGTGGCTGATATTTTTTTCAAAGAAATCTTCAGATTGCATGGGCTCCCCAAGAGCATTGTCAGTGATAGAGATAGTAGATTCATGGGTGCTTTTTGGCAAGAACTTTTTAGATTGGTAGGCACTCAATTGACTCCAAGTACCAGCTATCATCCACAAACTGATGGACAAACAGAGAGGGTAAACCAACGGTTGGAAGGATACCTAAGAAACTATGTGGGAGGGCAGCAAAAAGCATGGGCAAAATGGCTACACTTGGGTGAGTTTTGCTACAACACCACTTATCATATGTCAATAGGAATGTCTCCTTTCAAAGCATTATATGGTTATGATGCACTTACATTTGCTGACATTATATTTGGTGATAGTAGAGCCCCAAACGCTAAAGATTGGGTGGAAGAGAGCCAAGAAATTTTAAAGCTCTTGAAAGACAATTTGCAGGTTGCTCAAAATCAGCAAAAACAATATGCTGATAGACATAGAGAAGAGAGAACCTTTCAAGTCAATGATTTAGTATATTTAAGGTTGCAGCCCTATAAACAAACATCTCTCAAAAAGAATGGAGCAGAAAAATTAAAACCAAGGTACTATGGGCCAAACAAGGTAGTGCGGAAGGTTGGAGAAGTAGCATATGAACTAGAACTTCCGGAAGGGAGTAAAATCCACAATGTATTTCATGTTTCTTGTCTTAAGAAAGCTCTTGGTCAGCAAATCATCACTTCAGAAATACTTCCTCCTTTGGATGATGAAGGTCAGCTCACACTTGTTCCGGAAAAGATTTTGAAGACAAGGGAAAGAAGGTTGAGGAGTAGAATCATCAAAGAATATTTAGTGCAATGGAAGGACTTACCAAATGAAGATGCCACATGGGAAGAGGAGAAGATTTTGCAGCATCCAAATTTGAAATTGCTTGAGGACAAGCAATCTTGGGTGGGGAGGACTGTAATGTCCCCATTCAAATAAGTGCATAGTAAGACAATCCCATCAATCCTACTAGTTTCCTAGGTTGGATGGGCACATGTGGGATGGTAATAAGGAAACTAATAAATGATATTTAGACATTAGAAGGGTTCAAGCATTTAATAAATATGATGAATAAATAAATTCAAGAGAAATTCTAGGTGGCAAGTGGTTTTGGAGACATATGGAGGTGGTGGGACCCACACTAGCTTGATTTTTCAATGACACATGGCAGCTCTCTCTTGCCAATTCGAATTCATGGGAAGGTGAACACTCTTGGGTGAGTTGGTAAGTCATAACACATGGCATTGAGCATATTAGGTCGAAATGGGAAGGAATAGTAACCTCTGTGGGAGAGGAAGAGTCAAATTGGAGACTAGTGGACACATGGGCTAGATTCCCTAGTTTTGTGACAACAATAATGAAGCATCTATGACATTTTATGACAAAATTCAGACCTGACTTCTTACACCTGACCATTATGACATGTCAGCCCCAAAAATAGGCTCAAGAAGGCGCTCATGGAGTTGGAGGAATCTAAAGAGACTCAAATTCGAATTTGGGAGAAGATGGAAGGTTGGAACTAGGAGACAAGTGGCAAATGAGGAATATTTTCTAAATGGAAAATTATTGAATCTATTGAGAGGATTTCGACCCCTTGAAGGCTAATGTTGGTTATAAAATGTAGAAATCAAGTATGAGAATGGCTTTTGATGATTTGAGAAAAATTGCATTTGTGAAGAGAGAGCTAGTGGATGACTAGTTTCTTGCCTTAGCCAATTTCGAGGGTGAAAGATTCCCATCCAAGTTGGTGTTTGGAGAGGCCACTCAGGTCTTTCATGGTGCTTTAATGGAGTTTGTATTTGCAGGTAGCAGCTACAGGAAGTTTCATGGTTTGGTTTAGTGCAGCACTTTCTCTCCACCGTTTCCAGTTTTGAAGGCATATTCGTGCTCCTTGAGGTAGGGCGTTTTTGGTGAGCACTTGTGCTTCTTGAGAGAGCTTCTCATTACATATTTATGATTGTAATAGCTTCATATCCTCTGTTATTCATATTCAGAAAGTCTTAGGTCGAAATACCCACTGGTTGTATGCAAAACTATTGATTAATGAGCAAACAATGTCCATTTCCCCAATGCATTGATGTATGACACTATAATGTTGATTATTTCGAATGGATGGATGATTATCTGATATATTTGTGATAAATATACTGCCATGGATGTCTTCTACAAGTTTCATGTACTGTACTTGAGCATTTGAAGCATTTTTACTCAGTTTAGTTGTATTGGGAGGTGAAATAGTGCCATTTCCCCAAGGGTCGAATTGGGGGTTTTTGCTGTTGAATGTGAGAGAGTTAGAACAGTATTAAAAATCAATCAATGGTGCATATGAGACCTTAATCACATACTTAACACATTATATACCTCTGTTCATAAATTTGTGGGATTTTGGAGGCATTTGGAAGGCCATTTGTAGTGTTACCCAAGGGGGATTTGATGCACAAATTACTAGTCAAAATTACATATATTGATCAGAATACAAATCAAGTTTGCAGCAGTATTTGGAGGGCCATAAAACATCCCTGAACCTTATATTCAAGTCTAAATACCATTCATACACTCCTACAGAAGATTTGGGAGCATTTGGGTTGATTTGGAGGTCAAAACAGTAAAACTAGTCAAAGGTCGAAATTGGGAAAAAAAGTGGAAAATTGGGCATTTTAATAAAATTTGAAAAAGGGATATTACATCTACCAAGATGTATGCCGTTAATAAGCGGGGAGAGAATGAGTGATAGGCAGATGGTTATGTTTTAATTAAGGATTGAGATGATAACCATCTAGATTAATCTGGATGCGATAAGATATGAATTATGCATGGATACTTGCAGACGCCTAAGGTAAGCCTCTAGCTCCCCGGCAATGGCACCAAAAATGTTATCACACAACTTGTAGTTGTCCCTAAAGGTATCCCATCCAGGATAGTAGAGGTGTAGACAACTAAAGAGGTGACCCAAGAGATACCACGATTCCCAATGCAAGCTGGGTGTCACGATAACTGAGGCACTCTTCACTTTAGATCAAGACTAATCAAGATCAAGGGGGAGACCCTAACCAATCAATGAAGATTAGCTAACCCAAAGAATGGTACTTGGGTATTGCTAATCCTTGACCAAATCCATAGATCCATGCCCTAGCATACCCTTAGTACCATTCTTCTTCAAATTTGACCTAGTAGACCGTACTTGGACCAATTTTCCACTTTTTAAGGAGTGGGTACGACTTGGCTATTTTTCATGGTACTAAGTCATCTTTATATCTGTTAATTGAACCTTTTAAGTGGTCCTTGTCATTCATTGGTTGAATCACTTGTCACTCTCTAAGCCTCTTCAACCACATCTTAACCCTTGGGTCCACTTAACCTTCCTAGATCTAACTTACCTTTGATCTCCTTGTTTCATCTTCCACATTTCCCTAGGAATCTTTGGGTTAGCTAATCTTCATTGATTGGCTAGGGTCTGCCCCTTAATCTTAATTAGTCTTGATCTAAATTGAAGAGTGCCTCGGTTATCGTGACACCCAGCTTGCATTGGGAACCGTGGTATCTCTTGGGTCACCTCTTTAGTTGTCTACACCTCTACCGTCCTGGATGGGATACCTTTAGGGACAATTACAAGTTGTCTGATAACAAGCCCGTAGGTGGATGTGACTATAGGTTATCATTTGATTTATCTTGATGCCTTTGGAAGCTATCCAGGGGATTCCATGTTTCAGTGTATGGGAATTGGGCCACCATTCATATTTTATTATTATCAACAGGTCATATTTTATTTATTGGAGATGGATTTTATTACATATTATTTCACAGGCTCCTCTATGGTGTATGAGTAGTGACCATTGGTGGATTTGATGCTTTTGGGTTCATCTGTGCATTTATTTCAGTGTTTTGGGCAAGGGAAGATGATGTTATGAGCAAACTGAGTATTTACAGAGGATATCAGCACATTAATTAATTAATTAAAGTGACCATGGCATGGTAGATGGAACGATGGGTGAGTGAATGGTAAAGATTTGACTTGGGTTATTTTTCTATGGCTCCATCGGTTTTCTAAAAATATTTTCCACATGGGTTCTTCATTTTCGGGCTTCATATGTATTTTTTGCCTCTCCTAGGGAATTCATACTTCCTAGAAGAGGGTGCACTTTTGGTTGAGGATATGTTATGTTGTATCTTACACCTTGTGGAAAAGTGATGTTATGTCCCTAGGAGGCACACTTGGCCCCTAGGTGACCTTTTTATGATGTATTATCATGTTATATCATCTTATCATATGTATTTGGGCGTTATGAGGCAATTCACCCCCCTTATTCTAGTGATCCATGTAGTGAGTGTGAGATTAGATCTCCACCCTTGATTATCATTGTATTATGTTTTAATCTCAACAATCGATTAAAAGGTTGTTTAGGGATTTGGTCTCTCTTAAATCTAGTTAAGAGAGGAGACCCCTCATTGTAAGGGACTTTGGCTCTTGGATTGAAGTAATAGAAAATCTTTTTTGGGAAATACTTGCGATCCTTTTGAATAAGTTCGGGAATCTTGTTGTTTATTCTTCCCTTTGACACTAGAGATCCATCTTTTATCTATTGGAAAAATTGTTGTGTGTGTTTACTTGCCGGAGGATGGCGATTTTAGGAGTGAGAAGTGGTGGAGAGATCTACTCTCTCTCTACTCAAATCATCAATTTGACAGGGGGTTTCTTGTGTTATTCTTGCTAGTCATTTGATCACTATTCCCTTTGTTTCTCTTGCATGCAAATTATTTCTCTTGTAGTCCAAGATCAACACAAGCTTATTTGTGTTGTTTTTGTGTTTCAAGAGGGTGCACTTAGACAAATTGAAGGAAAAACCATAACATGAAAATTGATCTCAAAGTTGGAAACATTGTAAGAGGGGCATCAAATCTCGGCATCTCTTGGATTCAGGTAAGTTCAATTTAGTTTTTCTCTTGTCTTTCTTTCTATTCCATTGTCAACTTAATAAAAATTAAACTAAAACCCTCAATAAAAATACAAAAAAATAATCTTGTCACTATAGCTAGATTTTCAATATTTGGCAACTTGGGTATTGTTTGACAGCCCCTCAACGTCCAAAACGCCCTTAGGGCATCATCCTTGGGGAGCACTTTGACGGATCTAAATGCACTGATCAGTAAAAGCAATTCGCGCTTCTTGGGTTACTGGCTATTTGTCTGGTTTCTGTGACTGGTTTTGCTTGTGGTCTTTTTCCTATTGTCTCATCTGTCATCCAAGCAAATCAAAATAAGGGTTAGGAACTGTTATCACACAACTTGTAGTTGTCCCTAAAGGTATCCCATTCGGGATGGTAGAGGAGATAAACAACTAAAGAGGTGACCCAAGAGACGCCACGGTTCCCAATGCAGGTTGGGAGTCACGATAACCTGAGGCACTCTTCACTTTAGATCAAGACAAGTCAAGACCAATGGGTAGACCCTAGCCAATCAAGGAAGATTGACTAACCCAAAAGGTTCCTAGGGAAGTGTGTCAAAAGATGAGTTACGGAAACCAATGAGTTGATTAGGACTAGGTGGGCCCAAGAGTTAAGTATGGTGGTCGAAGAGGCTTAAGAAGTGACTAATGCTTCAACCAATGAATGAGTAAGGCCACCTAATGGGTAGATCTAGTACCATGAAAATACACAAGTGGGGCCCACTTCCTTAAAATATGGAAATGGTCCAAATGGGACCCACAAGGTAAAGTTAGGGGTGATATGGCACTAAGGGATGTTTGATGATGTGGATCTATGGATCCAAGATGGATTAGGCAACACTCACATATGGGATCTAGCAAATGACACTAACCCCAAGGAGTGCGAATTGACCAAGGAAGACTAGTGCCTTGAGATGAGGGGGAAAATGGAGTCCAAATGATGCCAAAATGTAGATTTTGGTAGTTAAGGCAATTATCAAAGTGGGTTTTAAGTGGCATGCCCCAAGGTAGGCTAGATCTCCATAGATCTAAGCTTGAAAATGCATCACCCAATGACCCAAGTGGGGCACAACCCTCAAAATGAGGAATGGGGCCCACAAGGCAAAAATCAAAGAGGTGAAGCACTAGGGGTAGGTTATCAAGTGAGACAAGTGCAAATCAAGTGGGATCTCACCTACCCATGTCTTGGAAGTAGCAAAACTCACCCTCCCAAGGAGTGCGACCTCACCCAAGGAAGGCTAAGTGCTTTGGGGGAAAGGTCAAATGAAAGCCAAATGCCACCAAGCTATAGATCTGGATTGCCGTGGATGCTATAGAGGTGGGTTCTTTTTATTATACCCAAAGCCAAGCTAGATCCAAGTAGATCTAAGAAAATAGAAAAATGAGGGTTTTGATTTTAAGAGTTTTATGACCAATGAAGAAGAATGGATGGATCTAGGTACATACCTTGAAGAACTTACCTCAATTGCTTGTGGCCACTTCGCAAATTGATAGCATTCCCCTATGTGTATATTCAAGAGTGAGATCTTAGTGCTCCAAGCCAAAACGTCCTCCTCCAAAGATGACAAATCGTCCTCCTCCTACAAGACAAGATCAAGTGAAACAAGCCAAGTAAGAAAATTATGAAACTGATGAAGAGATGTAATAGAAAGCATCAACTATGTCACAAAGAGACAATAATGATACTCCCTTTCACTAAGATCAACCCAAGAGAGAATATGTGGATCCCTCCAACAATAACCCTCTTCAAATCGTCCTCCTCACCAATTCAGCCTCCCTGCAAGAAAACAACGTGTAGCCCTAAGATCCACAATGATACATAGAAGAGATACTGTATATTCAAAGTGCAAAAGAATCCACAAGACAAGAGAAGTATGCTCCACAAAGAAGTATTCTATTCCAATATTCAAGAGCTCC
Source organism: Larix kaempferi (assembly GCA_027924585.1). Lineage (NCBI taxonomy): Eukaryota > Viridiplantae > Streptophyta > Pinopsida > Pinales > Pinaceae > Larix > Larix kaempferi. Next base: position 10,908,825 of record BSBM01000722.1, on the reverse strand, counting down.
AAAGGTGCTTTACAATGAGGGGGGTCTCCTCCTTATATAGGATAATAAAGACCAAAACTCTAGATCTCAAAACCCCTTTACAATACAACAAGATGAGTGGTTGAGATCAAAAGATCTCATAATCAAATCAATGGCTAAGATGAGCCAACATAAAATATCACATGGATCACTCAAAATAGAGGTGACATCATAGCCTAAAGTGACTCATGGAGGGCGACGTCATCATTAGGAGGGGGCTAAGATACATGGGCCCACCTCATATGACTAGGACATGACTCAAGAAGCTCATGGTGGGGCTAGGAGGCATCAATCCTTACTAGCTCATCCCCATGGCACAATAATATAAAATAATATGTCCAAATAATACAAATGATCAAATCCTGTCCTCAAAATCTGTGAGAGACATGTAGTAAAAGGCCTCCTGTGGCCTCTGTGGACCCCATTGACTGATAACTGGCTGGAAGATGGGGGGTTCACCCTGGAAGACCTCTGTGAAGACCAAATGCCAAAACCTTGCCTCAGTTGCCCAAATCTAATTCCTCAGTGACCCTTTTATTCCATTTTTAATCCGCCTCGGTAATTGTGAAGCTTCCCAAACTGACACCTAGAGTGCATGCGCTGTCAAACTGAGCCCACCACGCTCTCTGGGAAGGGGTATAATGGTAAAATTAAGTGGCTGGACCATCCCCTCATACAGCGCCCTAGGTGAACTGGCCTCTCGTGCCTCTGCTGGTCAGGATGGGAAAATAAGCCCAAAACTGGTCATTAAGTGGATAACTGCATCTATCCCTGTGAGAAGTGCCCGGAATTGAATGATAAGTGTCTCAACGGATCCAGAAGACCCAATTCTACTAGGAATGTGTACTCATACACCATGGGTTGACCTGAGGGGTTAACAATAGGGTCCACCATATCCAGACAGTGCATAATCTGATGATCTGAAATAATAATAAATCCGCTGAACTGCATCAACCATCATCTGAATCATATGTCCACGATATAGTATCATCAATAAGAGTATGTGGGACCATCAATCATCATCCATAGGGATACATGGTCCACATCATCACTGATCCCAATAATGACCATAGTCAAACCAAGTTTGACTAGGTCAAAATATAACCAAGGACAAATTATATCAATAGACTAAGACATGTTCCTCTAATCATCCTCACAGCTTAACTTAAAGTACCTCATCATTCCATGGCAGTTTAATACATACAGATATTTAATGTTATTTATACTTTACTTGCACAAGAGCTTTAGTGACAGACTCACCCATTAGACATGGTCTAACTGCTAGCTAAGGGTGAAGGCTAAGACAAGGTTGGGCAAAGGGGATGACTTGACCAAGCTCAACTAGGTGACACTTTGGGTGGGGAAAGGGGGAGCTACACTCTGTGCCGGACAAATAACACGGGGAAGGGCTGTGCCTCACAAATGGATAAGTTGTTTAGAGAGTGTTTATTCAACTTAGGCATCATGTCTACAACAGTCTGATCCAAGTTCATTAGGATCATTCATTTCATTTCATGGCCTTTTTGACCTACAGAACCCTTCGGATTTTAGATGTGCTAAGAAGCACAACTAGTTGCAGCTTGCATCCAGGGCATGTTTATACATATACAAGGTCAGCAACAATAGATATAACTTTTGAGTAACATTTTCTTTTTGGACCTTTTCTTTACTCTTTGAGGAGTATTTTAGCATTTCATTGCTCTTGCCCTTTACTCACATGTGTTAAGAAACACATTCTAGAGTTTATAGTTTCCATGGGCGAATTTATAAAGATTTCCAATACAAAGTAGTACATGAGCTTTCAGTTTTAGCCAACAACAGCTCAAGTGACTAGGGGGACCTCTGCCAGTACCAAACATCGGGACAACCGACCAGAATGATTTAGGCCTACAATCCAACTCACCAAAAGCAAGTTTTGTCACCAACTCATAGCCGAGACACAAAAAAAACATGGATGCGGTCCAACACAGAGGTAGAAATGGGGAAGTCCTCAGTATCAAAAAGTCAAGAAAGGCAAGTCAAATGTGAAAGCCAAATCGGGATGGTCATGGATGGATGGAGTCAAATGAATGTGGTGCCTAAGCTAGCAGACAAGAATGTCAAGGAAGACCATATCTATGCTCATAGGAGGCTACTAAAACCGGTGGGTTTTGTCAAGAAACCTAAATGTGCAAGTAATACATCCATTAATAGTTATAACGTCATCCAAGATATTCAATTTTAGTTTTAAATAATATTGCCATGTCCTGAATCATATACCAAGCTAATGCTGTGAAGATGACTAAAACAACAAGATAATAATCCATAGTCAATAATCAGAAGTCCATAAGTTATATCACATCATAACAATAATTATCAAACATCATTTGAAACACTGCTGCAATAACATCATTGGGCACTGAACTGAAACTGTATGGAATAAAGGGTCACATCGATCATCAAATCTGAGCTCCCAAGGCTCAGCCTTGGCACAAGGTCTAACAAAAGTCTGATATAATATACTGCTCTGATCATGAGTGATCTCAAAATACAAGCTCATCATAGCTGATCTCTATAGAAGCAAAGCTCTGAAATGTGCAGATATATGCTCAGCAAGGATAATAGCCCTGCTATAATGGTGTGATATCAGGAACGATACTATTGCAATTCCAATCTTTACTTTGGGATTTTCAATTTTCGTGATTAAATTTCCCCCAGGGTAGTGATTTGGGCATTTCCTCACCTAGCATGAATCATCTAGATCTTTGATTTTAATTTTAGTAGCCACCATTTCTGGTCTAGGGTTTATCCACAAGTCATCTTACGTTAGACAGAAATATTGAGATCTGGTGTACTGTCTTCGTTCTTTCCCACAAGGATTGATCAGGGTCTCCACCTTAGTCATTTATTTGCTTTAAGTGAAGAAAATCCTATTCGATGTGACAACCAAATCATATTTGGGGAGCAGGATCCTACGGGCTTGGCTGGTACGATTCCCCTAGAAGATTTCCCTGTGTATTGCACTCTCTCTCTGTGCCAAACTTGGAAAGTAGAAAGTCTTTCTTCTCTCCAACTTAATGCTAGAGTTTCTCTCTTGTGATGGTGTGTCTTCTCCTCTCACCTTTTTGGTTCACTATTGAGATGAAGCAAAACGCTAACTCCGATGGTTGAGATTAGATCTCTCAATGGTTGAGATTCAATTAATTAACTTAAATCACTAATGCAAAAAACTTGGGAATTTCTCCAAATTAACCTCAATTAATCTAAAAAGACATTCACTTTAATAAAATGAATTTCGTAGGTTCTTGAGAGATATTAATGATGATTTCCATAAGTAAGACACACAGTTATGGAAATACCTGTCTGAGCTACAAACATCAACAATGATGTGATATGTTTTCATGTCTTCATGGTGATTAGTGGTGAAGTATCATGTACATAACACGCAACAATGCTCATAAAATGACACACTCCCTTTAATGAATGATTAAAGGAATGTATTAATAAGGTAAAAAGGGAATTAATTAACACTTAATTATTTAATGGAATGGGAACCCATCAACTTAGGGTCTCCCTAAGTTTCAAAGTGTTAATAATTGTACTTTTTAAGTAATGGATTAATTAAAGTGTTTAACCTTGGGTTTTCTAAGGTTTTAGTGTGATTAATTAAAGTCAATGAAGAAAAAGAACTATTGTCACAGAACTTAGCAGCCCTAGGATTGCAAGGAATAATCGGCCGCTAACTTTGTGGAACCTTAGGACAATACCTCTAAGTGTCAGATGGGTAAGGACCTCTCTCTTTAAGTTTCCCAGATCCACCAAGGTAGACTTGGACTAACCACGAAAGGTTTCCCCAGTCAAGCTTTTCTTGGTACTTGCTAGTGAAAACCAACTTTCCCACAGTACTCACAAGACTGATTTGTAAGGAACAATGTGCCTTTGAAAACTAACAAGGGGAAAATGTGGCACCCTAGGAGAATTGCTAAAGGGTTTGAGGCTAATGATTTAAAATAGCAAGCTACTCTTGATTAAATTAGTGACCCTAGAAATGAATAGGCAACAAAGTATATGGCTGTCCTAGGGTTTAGATGGCTAGGAAAGAGATTTCTGGACCGCTGAGTTTAAGTATATGCCTAGAAATTTAAGTATATGTCACTAAAAAATTCTTAAATGTTGAGTTTGAAAGTTACCAACTTAGTTTTAAATTCAGATTTCAATTATTGTTAATTTTAGGGCTTAAATCTGAAGGTTATGAGTGTAACGAAGTCGCTGGTATGAGTTTAAAGTGTATCTCAACAAAGTAATAGTTTGATGGTTTAAAAATTAGATTAAACAAAAGCATAGCAACAAACAAATAAACTACATTAGAGCGAAATCTACAATACCCAACTATGGAATATGCAATTATAAGCTTTTCCAGTGCATTCCCTACCTTTCTAAGCATGTGTTTTCAGATTTGTGCATGTAAACTATAGATTGGATTTGCATGCATAGAGTGCAAAAATACTCAAGTTGAGTAAATAGAGATCTCCTCTAATGCCAAATAAATTTTAAAGAGGAGATTTTTGTTTTGAGTGGAGAAAGAAGAGACAATAAAAAGAACCTATTCCTAGTGCCTTGTTGTTGGGTTTGGAGTTGAATCACCCCCTCCTAACACCTTTGCATGCTGCTGAAATCCACAATTTGTATAGGCCCTCAAGTAGTAAACAAATAGATTCCTTGGTGGCCTTTTTCCTCACCAAGTGTTCCCAAACAACTTACTAAATCAATCCCTGACAAATGCATATTGGTGAGAAGTCACAAATGCTTGAGAAAAACCAACAAAGATGCTAGGAAATCTATTGTGTAAAGAGTAAGAACAAAACCCAACAATAGAAGAATGAACAGTAAATCACTGAAGATAAATTCTTACCATTAAACCACAAGACCATTAGTAATTGTAACTTCCAGCTTCATACATCAAACAAGATTATAGATATTACCATAGATTCCAACCAGATCTCAAATGCATACCAATAGAGGAAAGCCAAGTACAAGTTTTTCTATTGATCTCCAAAATTGCCTCTATTACAAAATGAAGCTCAATCTCTTTTTAAAGAAGAGAGAGCAGAATCCCTAACTCTAAAGAGATAGAGAGCTGAGATCTTCATTTGACTCTCACCCTTTACATCAATGGATGAGATTAAATCATAATATTTGCTGCATTTTACATTAAAATGTTGGAATATTACATGGAGAATGTGGGGAACAAATAAGGATGCCAAAGTGTCAAATATGCCAAGGAAAACATGTATGAATGTTGCCTTATCAATGAGGAATGGCTGAGATGGATTTGGTGGGCCATATGAGGTATTTCATGCTGAAGGTCGACCTCGTTAGGCAAATTTTTTCCTCCTCAAAACTCCATCTAACGAGGCCCAAAACATGTGGATAATGCCGAGTAATTTCTGATTTGGCATCCTTGTCACATTTGAGAATGACCCACTTCATTATTTGCCCAATTACATTCCTTGTTACCACTTAATTTTGACTTAGGGAATTTTAAAATCAAACCTTAGGAAGTTTGATTAATTAACACCTATTAGTTGGATCTCGATGAATACAAGATGAAATCACTTGGAATTTGCCTTGGCTGAATTCCATGATGCTTTACTATCCCATACCAATCCATACCATGCCAAAAATTGATCTGAATTATCCTTTTTCTTGGTGTTCCAAATTATTGAACTAGGATTTTCTACTTGTGTTTTTTTTTAATTGAAAGCTTAAGAAGATCTATTAATTAAAGCCTCTTAGTCCATAGGAGCTTAAAATCACATTTGGAAGGATCAAATTGGTTTCCAAAGACTGAAGTGTGATGAATGATGATGAAATATGACCACGTATTGCTTTCTGGTCCCGTTGACCAAGTCAAACCCCCATTTGACTGTAAGATACCAACTCACCACTATTGGGCCTTTCACCAATAGGTCTGGTTTGCTTGTGTTATAATGGACGAGTTTAAAATTTGTTGCTATGGTTTCATATAGTTTGCATGCAATTCATAAAATGGCACATATGCAAATTGGCGTAGGATAACTGGCACTCAAATCGCCCCGCTTTTCCGGCGATTTGTTCCCTAGATCCGGTTATAAAAACTGGCAGAATCGTAGTTCCACCCCATTTACTGCGGAACTATCCCATGGAACTGTGCCCCCAGGGGTTTTGGCCCATTTTAAGATGACCCAGATCGTCGAAATTCCAAAAAAATAATGAGAAGGGGTGGAACTGTGCCTCGCCGAAAAATTTTCTGTCACCGGTAGGGGCCGATTTGAGTGCCAGTTATCACACGCCATGCAAATCTGCTAACAATATTGTAATCACAAAGTAATTGGCAACATTCCACTAGAAGATATATGTTTATTGAAATATGAATCAAGAAAACATAAGTACATGCCTGGAAACTTGTGAAGGTAAATCTGAAGATGTTGCCAATGATACACGCCCAAAATATCTCCTTATTGCAGATTTGCTTATTCAATTCTGAAATAGATAAATATTTCAAATCCATACAATGATGATCAGATCTCTGATGGGAGGCATGCACCCACAATAATGGAACAGATCTGATATAAATACTTTGATGGCTTAAACAATGATGAAAGTGGACTGTTGATGGCTGTAACAGCTTGAGCAGCAATATGTAGGAATAGAAGATGGTTGTAACAGTTGCAATATATGATCAGCGTTGTATATATAGTGTGATGGGAGTGTATTTGCATGAGAAAGTCACCCAGCTGGAAGGATCAATGCCAAGTGGGAAGGATCACGCCCAATCTTGGAGGATGCAACCTTTAGAATGTCAATATGATTCTCCTTTGCTTCAGATCTTGCCCATGCATAAAGTCTTGATTCAGATCTCGCCCATGCATAAAACAGTGAGCTCTCCTTATGACATACGCCCCTCAGTTTGGTACCATGCTTCTCTCACAAGGGATTTGAGGCTCCCTCTCAAATATTTCTGCTAATTTAATGATTCGCTGCCTATGGAATGGAAGGATACCTCAGCAATGGTTCGCCCTCCTTCTTGACTGGAATATGACTGTCCAAAAATGTCCACGACCTCAATAAATCAATCAACAGATGAGAATGTAATTGCTGCTTTCACCATGATCCATTGTGCCCTTCCTTAATGATTCTTGATGCCTCTCATTAATGCGTCACATAATCAAATACAATATGAATATTTCCTGAAGGAAGTACAATAAGAAAACAATAAGAATATCTTCCGAAGTTACACAATCTTCAACAAGCCATGATCTCTACAACCAAAAAATGAGGGTAAACATCCCCATATATAATTTGGTATAACAAGAACTAATTACACTAATTTACCAAAGTGCTTAGGGTTTCCACTTTGAATTGATTTAAAAATCACTTAAAAGGGGGCACTAGGCACAATGGTCTCTCATGCACATAATTTTCATTAAGATTATGTTTGAGGGGCTCCTAGATGGAGTGGTCTAGGGATATGGAGACTTGCCACACATGAGACACTTTATTATGATGAAACTATTGCCTAAGGACTTTAATGAAGATAATTTGCTGGATGATTTGATTGGGATCATGCACACGGAGACCTATTGCAAAAACAACCTATCTGCCTTTGTCTTGCTTTTACATAAGCAATTACCATTGAATACTTATTTATGCTTATTTTTCCTTAGGCATAAAGGAGTTCTTTTTGCATTGTTTTCACTAATTTATTTTTACCTTGCTTTTTTATGCTTTTTTTGGGGGGGGGAGTAGGGGGGTGCATTCCTTCTTCAAGCATAAAACAACATTCTATTGGTCAAAAAATGGGTTAAAGGTTGGTTTCCTAATGCCACACATGTGGAGTATGTTGAGCATGATGGAGGTAGCACATTTCTCAAGAAGTGAGTTAGATGCACACATGTGAAGATTCTCTCTTGAGGGATGCATTTCTATTATTGGTAGAGGTGGCTAATGTTAGATTTTATGGTATCTCGGGATGTTCTCCATGGTTCAGATGCCTTGCATGGAGGTACATCAGCAGTATAGGCATTGGTATGGAGTAGAGGGTGAGATACACTCTACTCAGTAGCATGAGTCCATTGGTGGCTGCATGCGGACCTTCCGGCGTGTTTTGACCTTTGCATGCATGAGTTTTGCAATACCTGTCAGCGATCATAGGATGCATGCAAAAGTGACCCTTTGCATGCAACGAGATTAGGTTTTTGGTAAACCTAATTCATCGGTGAGATTATTTATAGAGGCAGGGGGTCCCCAGATGAGGTTGCTCAGTTGACTTATCAAAGAGTGATAGCTCAGGAGTGAGGAGGGCACATTAGTGCATGCAGGGCGACTTTCTGAGAGAGAGAGGAGTTGCTGCAGGAGCTAGGGTGGTCAAATCTGAGCTGGATCAGTGACCATTAGCTCTAGAGGCGCTTGGCACTCAATTCTGTGGACTGAGATAGTTCACTAAGGTGGTTTCTGTTGAGTTTGAGGAGGACGTGTTCCATAGAGGAGGAGGAGGGTGCATTACTTGAGGAGAGAGGAGCTCATTCAGAGTCCGATCGACCGATTCAGAGTCTGAGACGTTCAGGATAGCCTTGCCTTAGCATTCGAGGAAGATTAGTGATGATCGGAGATCAGATCTGTTGAGATCCGACACAGTACGAGCATCGGACATCCAGAGGGGAGGGTGCATTTCTCCATGCAGAGGAGGGCACATTTCTTCAGTTGAGTAATTGGTTGTCTTCTGTTGCAGAGAAGATCGGAGTAGTGTGATAGAGAGAGGCAGTATAGTTAGGGGCACCTGCATAGATTCTCAGATCCAGTTTGGTAGTTAGGGCTCATTCTTCCAGTGCATGCATCAGCTGATGCATGCAGATCTAGAGTTTGTCCTGTTCAGGGATTGAGTTAATTCTGAGGTAACACTGTATTGTATTTGTCATTTCTATATATGCTTTGGGCTCGAGAGAGAAGATAGCCCCATAGGATTGTTGGTTTTCCCCGGTTGGGGTTTTCAGGGTATATGCAGTGTTCTTTATGTGATTGCATGTGTGTTAAAGTTGTGAAGAGATCTAGTTGTTGAGTTTATGTTTTTATGAGTATTTACTGACATATGAGACTCAAACCGCTTGAGATCTCAGGGCTATCTAGAGGGAGTAGTGATCTGTGGATTAATTAAAATTTACATGGTATCAGAGCCCTGGTAAGGGTCAGGAAGGGAAATCACATAGAGATCAGTGACGATAAAGACTAGATCTACCAGATCTGAGGAGCAGAGCTCAGATCTAAGGTTGTAGAGGTCAGATCTATCAGATCTGTGAGTTTAGTGGCTAGATCTGAGATAGATCTACCAGATCTGTGATCAGGAGTGAATCTTGTTTCACTGTGGGTCACAATATTTCAGTACAGAGAGTATGGCCACTAGCTTGAGAGTGGAGGACCGGTTGGATGGTGCCTCTAACTACAGTGCATGGAGGGCATAGATTGTACTCTTGCTGAAAGAGTGCGAATTGTGGTATGTTGTGAACAGTGTAGTCGCAAATCCAGTCACATTTCCATCAGATGCTACTGCTAAAGCAACATATGACAAAAAGAATGTGAAAGCTCAGAGGATCCTTCTTGATGTGATCACGGATCATGTCATTCCACATGTCTCGACCAAAGACAATGTTTATGAGATGAGATTCTATGGTATCTCGGGATGTTCTCCATGGTTCAGATGCCTTGCATGGAGGTACATCAGCAGTATAGGCATCAGTATGGAGTAGAGGGTGAGATACACTCTACTCAGTAGCATGAGTCCATTGGTGGATGCATGCGGACCTTCCGGCGTTTTTTGACCTTTGCATGCATGAGTTTTGCAATACCTATCAACGATCATAGGATGCATGCAAAAGTGACCCTTTGCATGCACCGAGATTAGGTTTTTGGTAAACCTAATTCATCGGTGAGATTATTTATAGAGGCAGGGGGTCCCCAGATGAGGTTGCTCAGTTGACTTATCAAAGAGTGATAGCTTAGGAGTGAGGAGGGCGCATTAGTGCACGCAGGGCGACTTTCTGAGAGAGAGAGGAGTTGCTGCAGGAGCTAGGGTGGTCAGATCTGAGCTGGATCAGTGACCATTAGCTCCAGAGGCACTTGGCACTTAGTTCTGTGGACTGCGATAGTTCACTGAGGTGGTTTCTGTTGAGTTTGAGGAGGACGTGTTCCACAGAGGAAAAGGGCGCATTACCTGAGGAGAGAGGAGCTCATTCAGAGTCTGATCGACCAATTCAGAGTCTAAGACGTTTAGGATAGCCTTGCCTCAACATTCGAGGAAGGTTAGTGACGATCATAGCTCAGATCTATTGAGATATGGCACAGTACGAGCATCAGACATCTAGAGGGGAGGGTGCATTTCTCCATGTAGAGGAGGGCTCATTTCTTTAGTTGAGCAGTTGGTTGTCTTCTGTTGCAGAGCAGATCAGAGCAGTGTGATAGAGAGAGGCAGTATAGTCAGGGGCACCTGCAGAGATTCTCAGATCCAGTTTGGCAGTTAGGGCACATTCTTCCAGTGCATGCATCATCTGATGCATTTAGATCTAGAGTTTGTCCTGTTCAGGGATTGAGTTACTTCTGAGGTAACACTGTATTGTATTTGTCATTTATATATATGCTCTGGGCTCGAGAGAGAAGATAGCCCCATAGGATTGTTGGTTTTCCCCGGTTGGGGTTTCCAGGGTATATGTAGTGTTCTTTGTGTGATTGCATGTGTGTTATAGTTGTAAAGAGATCTAGTTGTTGAGTTTATGTTTTTATGAGTATTTACTGACATACGAGACTCAAACTGCTTGAGATCTCAGGGCTATCCAGAGGGAGTAGTGAACTCTGGATTGATTAAAATTTACAGCTAAGTTGAGTACTTGTCTCAAGGAGTTATCTCTTCTAGAAATATTATCTTATTCCTTAGTCTAAGTTTGTTATTCACTACACATCTATCAATATTTGTGAGACCTCTTGATCCACTCACACATGGAAGGTTGTTACATTCTTGGAGGGCACATCAATTGAGGAGCTTCTAGAGGGAGAATTGTTGGAGAAGATGTCAAACATTGGTCAGACATTCATTCACCTAGGAAAGCACTCCACCTTCTTGGCCTTGGTGGTTCTAAGCAACTCATATTGTTTATTATTTGTTGTACTCTTTTTAAAGAGTTGCTTACATGATAAATATTAGTATATTATTTTCTTTGGAGATAGAAGTGGATATAACCACTAGTTTGCTATTCTTAGAAAGATTTGTTGAGCAAATACTGGAAATTGTTATTCTATTGTACAAGAAAGTTGAGTTGAAAACTGTATAAGGGTTTGCTCACTTCACTTGAGGAGAGGATGGTTTTGGGAGAGTTGCTTTGTAGTCTTGTAAATATTTTGGTGCTAGGGGAATATAATGAAGAATATGCTATGGTGCCTTCATGCTGGAATATTGTCATGGGAATGTCATTGCGATGGATGCATATTTGGAGTGATTCTTTATGGTAATATCTTGTTCAAATTGAATTAATTAAGTAGGATATGTATTTCCTCTTACCCTTCATAATTGTGATTCACATATTTTCTTTTTTATAGTAATAGAAAAAGGGACTATGTAATTGATTTGCTCCATTGTACTTCATTCGTGTTGTAAGGGTAATTCATTCAACCACTTGCTTAATCCCATTGATGTTTTTAGTAGGAAGAGGACTATGCAATCATATGTCCCTCTTCTATTTCAAGTGTATCATTCATTGTTCTATACTATGACCCCATGCACCCAATGGATTCTAGGCACTAGCCCTTTTCCATACCATCGCTCACTCTTTATTCCATATCTAAACCGCATTTGCTTTTCTAAAGTATTTTTATCCCTTGAGCATCCACTCCTAGCCTTTAGCAATCCTAGTAGTAGGGAAGCATCCCTTGTGCTAGAGGAGAACTAACACTAAATAGCAGAAGAGGGTGGTGAGCTGACAATGGCCCGATCTTAGTTTAATTTGTCTTGTACCTAAGGGTTTAATACCTTATCACTTAGGGTGCGAGATAAAGTTGTAATAGAGTGCCCTACTAAAGGAGTTTGCATGTGGACCCTTGGAGGAATTTGCATGGTCAAACAAGCTTATTTTGAGGAGAGGACAAATGGCATGTCCACTCTTATCTCTCTATTTTCTTATTGATTGTTGAATTGTCTTCAGGAGTTTGCTAGTGGAGATAACATTTCTGTATGTTTTCATAGGAGAGATCTTGGATCTACAACATGGTTATTTTTATTTTATTTTGGAGGGTTTTGAGCTCCAACTCTATATAAGAGAGGCTCCCTTCTATTGTAGTGGTGTTTTAAAGTTTGAGAAAACACTCCAGAGATTACTTGTTGAAGGCTCATTGAAGGTGATTGGAAGTTCAAAGCATATGTCGTGGATCTAATTTGTTGAATATCAATGGTGAGAATTGCTTGCATGGAATGTGTTTTGTAGGGCTGAAATCTGGGTCACATTGTTTAGAAGTAATTAATTGTGGGTTGTTTCCCTTCTAATTATCTTTGTGCTTATGGCTGAAAATGCAAATGGTGTATCATCCTCTTGATTTGACTTTGCTGCGAATTTGCATTATCCATTTATAAGGCACACCCTGATGCATGTTTGGAGGTTTTCTTTTGTTAGGGTACCTCAAGTTAATTCTTTGCATTAGTGGACAACAAAGTTGGGGTAGTTGTTGCTTGTTTATTTCATTCTCACACTGTCCATGTATCATAAGAAAACAGCCTATTAGATTTGCTTTTGTGACTCCATATGCCCAAAATTGTTCTATAGGTACTAATCTCCCTTTCAACCACCCAAAAAATTTAAATTCAGCTCCTCTTGCTGTTAATAAATCTAAAGTATATTCAAGTATAAAACAGAAATCAGATTTGTCCTCAGCTGTATCATTATTCCTTGTGACTATCATATATTAGGCTTAGGGTTTCTAAGGGATACCCCCCTTGTGCCAGAGGAGAGCCAGCCAAAAGTGTGTGAAGGAGTTGCTGTTGTGACAGTGTTTAGCCTTTCGGTAGTGCCCCTAGGGTTTTACTTGCGTTTTAGGACTTTATCACATAAAGTAAGGGTTTGGGTGGTAACACTAACTGCTACTTAGACCAGTGTTTTATTTATTGTTCACTTGTTATCACTTTGAATCTACTATTAAATGATTTAGGAAACTATGTTTTTTGATTGTTGTTACACTCTATTTTTAATATGTTGCACTGCATTGTATTTCTAATGTGTCTAATATTTGTATTTTGCTTGTATTGTAGCTTGAGAACATTGCCTTCAACTGTAGGAGATTGTCACTCTCTGCTTGAGGTGCTTACTTTTTATTTTATTTTAGGCTGAGATGTATAAACTGGACTTCAGTTTAAAATTTTTGATGCTAGTTAATGCTTTATTATAGAATACATACATCGAACCTTCTAAAGTTTGAAAAGTCTAGTAATTCTAATTAATTATAAAGCTAAGCATGCATCAGAAGCGTGGAAACTGCTCATGTGATATGAAAGCTAATCACGTGATGTCATGACGTAGGCTGATTTCTCTTCAAACCTTTTGGGAGAGTTGCCAAATACTTTGGGAAACCTAACAAATATAAAGGTAAGACATAATATGATTTGAACATTTTTATTGCTTTCCATTGTCTTTTATTTTACATGGGTAGTAATGTTGTGTTCTTTTTCACTTTGTTTTATTGGTGCTACATGTTGTAAATTTGTCCTCTTGAATATTAATATGACAGTGATTATTTGAGATTGGGATGGGTTATATCAATGTAATCATTTCGCATTCTTTGATGCTCATGCTCACTTGGGGGGGGGGGGCAAACATAAAGTGTTAACTGCATTATAGGAATCCACTACCTTTTTAAGGTGATGAGCACTTCTGTGGTACCAGAACCGTGTTCAGCATGTGTACATCACTATTGTTCTTTGTATTAATAGTGTTCTTTATGTTAGTGTCGTACTTTATGTCAGTTAGACATTTGTTATAACACTTTCTTTAAGGTCAGAAACAAATCAATTCTGCAATTGACATGAAGGAATTATTGGAGTCCTCTGTGGTGCTACACAATTCTATTTTAATTCCATAAGGTGGCAATCAACCATGAGAGTTCTTTCTCTACAAAGGCTGTTCATTTTCCTTGTACATATAATGTTAGTCTTGTAATTCAAGTTAAGTTATTTCTTGGGCAAGTTCTCGTGTCCATTTCTTATGATCTTTTTGGGACTTTGTTGTGGCATTCACCATCTTGCTCCATTTTGAGCCACGTCAATTGGTATCAGAGCCTCATCAATGATCCTCACCTTGGTCATATTTTTGGGGTTCAAACCTTCACACCTTAGTTCTTGGTTTTGTGTCACCCTATGACCATCATAGTATTATTTATCTTTTTGTTGGAGATATTTTGTGTTCTATGAAGTTAAGTATGGCCCACCCGAGCTGTCTTGCATTCTCAATATTAGAAGGAAAGAGAGAAATATTGCCTTGCTACTATTCATTGCTCTAGAACTTTGGGGGATCTATTGTCATATTGTTCTCTCTATCTTTCATACTAGCATCTTATCTGTCCAGGTGGTTGAGGTAGAAAAAAATATACCTGCAACGTCTTCAATATGGAAGGGACCCAACCATAACCTGTCAAAATTTCCTCGTTTTCCTGGCTTCTCTTTCTTCTTGTCCCACATGAGAACAAGATCTCCTTTATGCAAAATCCGTGGACGAGCCCTCTTGTTTAATGTACCTTTGAGTTTATCCTACTTTGAACAAGGGGATTAAATGCCTTTTGTCTGTTCTCATCAAGCCCCACAAGCTGATTGACTCTTGCCTGAACTGCTTCTTTATCTAATGTGAAATGTTACAACAATTGATACATTGGGATCTTCAAATGCATCGGCAATGTGACCTCCATCCCATATACCACCTCAGTTGGGCACTTTCCTGTAACCTGTTTCTTCGTTATCTGATTTGCTCATAAAGCCTACTTTATTTTACTATCCCAACTCCTTTTGTTGTCACCCACAATCTTCTTGATGATAACCATTAATTTCTTGTTGCTTGACTCAACCAAGATATTTCCTTGTGGGTAATAGTTGGACGAATGGGATAGAAAAATGGCATAGTTGAAACAAAAGGTTGATAAATCTGTTGAACTATGCTCTGGCATTGTATGTTGTGATCTTTGCTGGCACATTGAATCTGGTGATTATCTTATCCTCTAGAAAATGCATTACCACTCTGTCGGTTGACCTCTTTGTGGGTATTGACTCAACCCACTTGGGAAAATAATTTGTAGCAGTAAGGGTTCATCTAAACCATTACTAGAATCATCCTCAAACTCATCAATGAAATCCAAGCCCCATTGTTGAAACCAATGTTGCATATATCGTCTGGGGGAAAGTATCGGCGAGGGTCCAGAATATAACTTCTCGGCGGTATCGGCAGAAAATATCGGAAAATGTCGCAAGACCTAAAAAAATACAAAAATACTCTTTTTTTTTTCAAATTTTTAAACATCTAAAGCAATAACAACATCAAATAGACACATTGCTACATAAATATGATGATACAACTAGTATATGAAATACATAAGATGTTGAGTGGTCACATATCGTTACTAAATTGAAAATTCTAAAACATGTTCATGATAGGATGATACAAATCACATCAAATGCTCAAAATAAATGTGTCTCATGAGATGAATCATCATGAGGCATCTAGAAACTAAATAGTACATGATACAATGAAGATGATAGATCATAGGAATCTGAATCATCGATTCCCTCTACCCCTTTTACGGGTAAAGGGCACCACTCTTCCTTTGGAAGCAGTACGTGGTTGTGGAGGTACTCTGGGTGAGATTGAAGTGAAAGCTCTAACTGAGTCCATATATTCATTGCACCACCATATAAAATCATCAAACGCTAAGCACCACTAACTACGATATAATAAAGAAGGATTTGAGTGTAGGTCTAGAGCCACAATTCTAAACACAGATCATTGACCATAAAAAGAGTCATGGAAGGATACTTGCCAAATTTCTTAGGGTTTGTTCCTCTTATTCAATGGTTTTTTGTGTCGATTTAGCATCCGTTGTTATCTATTTTGATGCATACACTACAACATGCTGCCATTGCTGTAATATTCCTTGCATCTCTCCATTACAACAGTCACAATTTCCAATCAAGCCACCATTCAATTGAATTACACAGGAAGCATAGTATTCAAGATTAAATTAAACAAAACTCCAAATGATTGCCTTCAAATTTGTGGTTAGTTGTCTCTATTAACCACCGTCGAGGGTACTTCTCTAGCTCTCTCACACTTTTGAAATCAAACAATGAACCCCAAAAACCCAACCCGTGGACTTAAAACACAATTCTGTGTGATTTTTTTGCAATTTTTTTTCAGCAGTCCGATACATCATATATACCTTTAACTCGCGATTTTTTTGAATATATCAGAAATATCGGTATTGTGTCGCGACTCGCGATACACTCAATATAATGGAAATGTCGTGATATTTTCAAACCAATATATCGGACAAGGGAAAACCTCGCCGATATATCCGATATTTCCGATATATTGACAATATGTGCAACACTGGTTTGAAACCAATGTTGCACGACTCGGACTCAGCAAAGACTCAGCTGGCATATGACTCGTCGACTCAGCAAGGACTCAGGACATACTTTGGACAGACTCGGCAAATAGGAAAAAAACTTAAAATATGGTAAATTTTGGGCACAAAAATGAGGTTAATGGCATTTCCAATCCATATAAGTTTTAAAACTACAATCTATGCAATTATTCATAACATTATCTCATAAACTATGCTAATACAACATAACACAATCAATTTTTGTATGCAAAAACTTAAATAGTGATCATAAAGCATAGTGTTCATAAACCATAGACCATAGTGAAGTACATAGATAAACCATAAACCGTAGTGGTTTAAAAATAAGAAATGGTAGCAAGTTCAAAATTCAGTCTCATAACAGAAATAGAAAACCAAAATAGACAATGTCTCCATGTACTCGAGTCTCATGCCTAACCACGAGTATGCCTACAGTAAGCCCTCGAGGAGCTAGTGCAAAGCAACTGTGAAGTAGGTGTACTTGGAGTTTCCATTTGAGATGGCAGACAAGAGAGATCCTGAGACTCTTCATCAAGCTAACTCAAATTGTCAGGGAACTCCTCCTCCACAACCCACTTAGACTCTAAATCAATATCATCCAATAAAATTGGATCTGGGTCCTGTTATCACATATATAGTAGCCGGGCTACCATACACTATTTTTCTCATTCCAGTACACTATTCAGCCAGTTCCCTTGCATTTGAGATGCTGAGATGAGCATCTATATTGGATCACTATCAGATTGTGGACATCAGTTATATTCCCCATGCCATGACTGAGTTTCAGGACACTCAGAGAGATGCCCGATATAGCCATTATACCATTGGTACAGAGCAGTCAGTAGTGCCCAGAGTTACAGCAGCAGTTCCAGAGGACAGATGATGGTACAGGTTGATGTGCATTCGGGTATATGACTCAGCAGGTATATTATTGTGTTATTGTTAGATTGCTTTTATACTTATTCTTATAGCATGTCTTAGCACTTAGTGTCATGATCTGGCGATCATATAGATACATGGACCTGGTTGACCTATTATTTATATTATATTGTCCCTACTCAAACTTAGAAGTTCACTATCCATACTCATTGGTACATACCCTCCTTAGGGAGAATAGAGGTGATCATTACACCATACTCTGGCTTGCTAGTGTTGGCTCCATCGTTTCATTGTCTTCATCCATCCGTGGCCTACCTTTTAGATTATTACCCTGATTTGCTACTTGACTAGTGACATGGAGGACCTTTCCCCACTGTAGCCTCTGTATTGGATGAGCTTCCCTGTTTATTGTGTCTCGGCTCTGAGTTGGTGACAAAACTTACCTATGGTGAGTTGGAGTTCCTTGAGAATTCCCCCTAGTCACTAAAGTTGTGTTGGCTAAACCTGAAACTTTTAGTGCTGCCATCAATACAAAATCTGGAAAAATCAAATGCTATATCTTGTATATGAAAGAAATGCCAATTGAAAATGGCCATGAAAAATAAAATGTTATATCTTTTGGAAAATTAAATACCTAGGTAAACAAGTTGTCCATGACACACCTAGAAGTGCTCAGGTAAACAAGTGCCTTAAAAACACACCTGCAGCAGAAAGCCTAAAAATAAATGTAAATCTATGCAATGTGTTTGTAAACACACATAGATCAAGGCTATGGAAACCTCAGGCCCAAAAAGCAAAGGAACTTAAATGTTATATCTAAACAATTGCTGGCCTTGTTTGTATTATGGATTGTGCGCATCTGTGAAGGTGAATAAACCCTCTTTAAACAACTCATCCATTTGTGAGACACCGCCATTCCCTGTGTTATTGCTCATTCAGTATATACTATGGTGTACATTCCCTTTCCCTTGCCGAAGTGTCACAAAGTCAAGTCAGTCAAGTCATCCCTTAGCCTAGCCAGTTATTTCAGCCTTCACCCTTCACTAGCAAATTGATCACAACTATGAAGTGAGTATGGTCCTGAAAGTCTAGTCTGAGTAATAATAATAATTAACGACACTATATATTTGGATTTAGATCGCCAGTCATGATTACTCTGTGTTGTAGTAGCTATTTGAATAAATTGTAAAGCATGGATTAACCTTGACACCTTGCAGCAGCTATGGATGATAGTCTGAGTTGTATTTGACCTTGGTTAGACCTAGTTTGGCCATGGAGGACCATGAGACATGAGATGTTGGACCTTATGATGATATGGATAGATGATATATGGTCTATGTACACATACAGGATGATTCTATGCAGCAGCTACAGGGTTATGATGATGATTCTTGGGATACAGCAGTGTTTGGTCATTTACAGATCATTATTATTGGCCTTGTTCCGGTACATTGGATATTTATTTTGGATCATGCAGAGATTCATATGGTGTATGAGTACACATCTTGGATGGATTTGGACCTTCTGAGTCCAATGGGACAGTTTGTTTTCAGTTCCGGGCACTTACAGTGATGATTTAGCCTCAGTAGGCTGTCCTAGTGCAGTTTTGGTCTGTTGGAGGCCCTGTCGGAGCAGAGATGACTTTTATCCGGTTGACCTAGGGCGCTGATGATGGAGGGGGTGGTCCAGCCACTTGTTTTTACCATATTACCCCCCTCCCGGACACATTGGTGCCCTCACCTTGACAGCGCCATCACTCCAGGAGGCTGTTTGGGCAGTTTCACGCTTCCCGAGGCAGTTCAGGATTGGTAGAAATGGCTATTGAGGAAATCGATTTGGGCTACTGAGGCAAAGTTATGGCATGGGATGATCAGTGATGATAGATCGGGACCTTCCACACCTCCTCCTGCAGTTTCAGCTTCATCGGGGCCCGCATCCATCACTTATGGCACTTTCTGTGGATTTTTTGAGGTCTTTTGAGGACCACGACTTCACCTTGGAGGCACGATTTGGTATATTCATGATTATTTATTGGTTATTGTGCCATGGGGATTGACCAAGGAGGGATAAAATTACCCCTTGGACCCACCATGAGCCTCTTATGATATTTTGTCATCATGATTTGGTGGGACTCCCCTCTCCTAGGGCGACTTTGTCCACTTATGTTATATTTTATGTGTGATCCATGTATTATATTGTTGAGCTCATCTCAACCATTGATTAGACATTTGTATCTTTTAATCTTAGCCACTCATTCAAAAAGTGGTTAGGGTTTTGGTGCCTCTCCTTCCTATTTAAAGGAGAGAGCTTCTCATTGTAAAGGGTCTTTGGCTCTTGGATTATTGGTATAGAAAAATATTCTTGTGGAAATTCTTGTGGTCTCCTTTGCATCTGGTGTTCTTAGATGGTGATTGGAAAGTCTATTGCAACCTAGCATTTGGAAATTGTGGTAAGATCTATCTTTTTTGGGAAATCATTGTTTGTCTACAGGAGGGCGACTTCAACAAGGGCGATTTTGCAAGGCTTCTTCAAATCGACTTTCTTGGCATTCGCTTGTATCAGGGGGTTATCATTAGTATCATTGTGATCTATGCTATCTTTCTGTTACTTCTTTTGTGGCATTAGTCTTATCTCTTGATGCATCAAATCTGATATTGTTGACGTTTGTTGTGCAGGAGAGAGGGCGCATTGGCTTCTTGGACAAAATCGATTTGCATAGAGACTACCTCAAAGCTTCCAAATTGATCGGGTTTGCATAGATCATCATCATCAAGGCATCTACAAGGTTATCCAGGTAAGATCCACAGGTTTGTTTCTCTTTCCTTTATCCAATCCATTGACATAATTCATAAATTGTTAAAACCCTAAATACTTCAAAACCCCCATTTTACATTTTGTCAGATCTACTTAGATCTAGTGGGTTGTTGGGCATGACATTGAAAACCCACCTCTATAGCATCCACGGCATCCCGGATCTATAGTTTGGTGTGGATTGGCTTCCATTTGACCCCTCTCCCAAGCCAACTTAGCTTCTCCCAAGGAAGGCGCACTTCACCATTTGAGCAAGTTGACCTAGATCTAGTTGATGGGTGTTTTTCACTTGATTTGACATCTACACATCAAATAACATACACCCAGGTTGTCCCTTTCTTGAAATTCACCTTGTGGGTCCCATTCCACATTTTAAGGGATTTAATCCCCATTTTGGACCACTTGGAATACTTAAACTCAGATCTACAAAGATCTAACCGGTGGATTGCCACGAAAGTATAGATCCATACCCCTACTTGACTGATCTACCCGGATCTAAAGTTTGGATGCCATCCGACATGATTTGACCCACCTAAACCCAAATTGAAGCCTCCTTAGGGAAAGTCGCACCACCTTGGAGAAGTGAGTTCACTCACTTCGAGGAACTGGGTACTTGAGATTCTTGCAGATCCAGAATCAGAATAATTCAAAACCTAGGTCTAGACTGTCACTTTGTCAAATCTTGCCTTGGGGACTGCATTCCTTGTTTTAAGGGATTGTGGTCCACTTGGGTCAAAACTAGATCTAGACACAATTAACCATCAAGGCCTATACTGTCCATTTATCTCATGTTGTAGGAGTCCTAAACCATAAAGTCAACCCTACTTTGACTCCACTTCCCAATTCCCAAGGCACTGGTTTAATTCCAAGACAACCCACTCTCCTAGATTGTTGGATTGACTTGTGGTTTGACTTTTGCATGATGAACTATACCCCTAAAGCTATCATGAACCATGGTCAAGCTTGTCTTATGTACTAGTTAGCCCCAATACATCCCTGAAAACCATCCTGCATTGGACACAGTTCCCAAGGCAGTGGATCTTTTGACATTGACCTAGTACACTAATCCTAGATCTCACTTCAAACATTATAAGTCACTCTCACATCAACTATGAACCAAAGCTATACCTATTAAACCCCGCACTTGGCTTGTGACTTCACCCTTAGGTCTAGGATAAACCATACACCTAACTTCACTTAGAAATACCCTGATTTGGTGTCTTGGTTTTGATCTCTCCTATCGAGAGTAGATCGGGTCTCCCCCTTTGTTGTCTGGGCTAGATAACATAAAGTGAAGGTTGCCTCGACTGGCGTGACAACCATATATTGGAGGTCGAGGTGATCGTGGTTGCACCTTTTGAGTTACCCTTCCCTATTGCCATCCATGACTGGATCCATCCATAGGGGTAACTACAGTTTAGGTGATAACAATTTTGGCGCCGTTGCCGGGGACGCAATAGGCTTACCTTGGTCCGACATATTATTTTTGTTAAAGCTCTCCTCCCCTTTCTCTTTGCCTAACATTTTGGCGCCGTTGCCGGGGACGCAATAGGCTTACCCTAGTCCTTCCTGCATATACAACGACACATATCTTGGTAGAAGAGTTAAATCTACCTGGCGACTCCCAATCGTGACTCCGCTGAGGAACGAGCTCATTTACATCCTTATAACACAAGAAGTAAAGTAAACTTAGATCAAGTTGAAGGAACCCCAATCACATATCGTAAAAGAGATCCTAAAGCACAACCATCGAACTTCCTTTGGAAATTGGTTAACGATTCTCCAAACAGAACTTCAGGATCCCCTTTGATCAAGTCGGTTCCTCCCTCATCTCATAGTTCAAACTTAAACACAAACTTACCAAATCCAATGGCCGGAACAAACCCGGGAAACCAGAATGTTCCTCCACCACAAACCCCTAGGATTTTTGGAAGAAAGGCAAAACCATCTCCTTTAGACTTTTCCCAAATCCAGGGTGCACCCCATGACATGCCTGAAAAGTATTTTGAAAAGGTTCCCAGATTTGATGGAGTATCCGCTATATCAATTGAAGACCACATTGATAAAGTATGGGAACACATGGAAGCATATGGAGCATCTGAGGAAGATGTGTTCATGAGGGGTCTCTTGGCATCCTTGGAAGGAGATGTTAGGAAGTGGTTTGACAGGTTGCCTGCCTCATCCATTGATGGGTATGACAACTTTGTCAACAAGCTAAACAGTGAGTGGTCCCGAAAGTTAGATGGGAAATTTCTCTTACACCAACTTTTTGACATCAAGAAAAGAGAAAATGAAACAGTCCATGAGTTTAACATAAGATTTGACAAGACTGTAGCTGTTATCCCTGAAGAAATTAGACCAAAAGATCAAGCAGTTGTCATTCACTACTTGAATGCTTTTGAGGGATGGGTTGGTTATCAACTAAAGGATAAAAACCCAAATGACTTAAAGACCGCTCAATCAAATGCCAAAATGGCTGAGCAAAATGTAGCATCCATGGGGAAACAAAACTTTTTCGATCAATTCACCCCATCCACTTCCAGATCTGACCCTAGACTCCGAAAACCAAAGGAACCTGTGAGTGTGCCAAAGGAATCCAAGGACACTTTAGAAGTCATGCAAGAAATGATGAAACAATTAACTGTCCTAACTAAGAATGTGGCAAGTTTGAATGACCCAGAGAGACATAGGAATCCTTATGGCCCTAAACCTTACTGGAACAATAATAGAAGGCCTGATGGGGATAGGGATAGACGACGACCTGAGTACCCAGAAAATTCGGAAAAGAAAGAAGTCAATTGGTGTGATGAAGAAGAAGAAATACCCTCTGATACCATTGACCATGATGACCAACCGGAAAACATCAACTTTATAAATGACCTATCTTATGATGAAGACTTTGGAAGAATCCTTTTAGAAGAAGAGCCATGGGAGCAAGAAGATGATATAGTTGAAGAACTTAGCTCCTCATGTCATGCCTTAGAGCTTCCAAAACCTAAAGAGCAACCAAAGTATCAAATCTATAAACGAGGAAGTACTTCACAGCCTTCTTTCCTTGATAAACATAAAAAGATTGATGAAGATAAAAAGGAAGAAGAAGATCTTGCCATAGATGATTATGATCTCAAGATTGATATGAAGAAAGAGTTAAGCAAGATAATGTGTAATATCCCTGTCACTGAGTTAATGAAAGTGCCCTCTGTTAGATGCCAAGTAGAGGAATTTTTCAATGGTATTGGCCAAGAGAAAACTCCTGAACCGGTCCTAGAGTCATGTCATATCCAAAAGCTTAGTGGAACACAACCTAGTGAAACAGAGAAGGATCCACCAATAAACATCCATTCAGCCATTTATGAAAAAAAAAGCGGTGGTCACTCCCCCTTTTACCTTACCTTGCACATTCAAAACATGCTCCTTCATAATTGTATGTTGGATTCTGGAGCAGCAATGAATGTGATGCCTTTACAAGTTATGAAAGAAATGGGACTTGAAGTGACTAGAC
Organism: Larix kaempferi; assembly: GCA_027924585.1. NCBI lineage: Eukaryota > Viridiplantae > Streptophyta > Pinopsida > Pinales > Pinaceae > Larix > Larix kaempferi. The sequence goes on along the minus strand of BSBM01000722.1, from coordinate 10,884,941 downwards.
CTTATGGAAATGTCTGTGGTATAGATTCCCGACGAGTGCCATCTTATGGTTTGATCAAAAACCTTAGAGCTGATCTTTTCGCATGTTCAGACATTTCCACCATGATGGATGTAGTGGTCATTGACTTGCCCCCAGCATATGGAATGCTTTTATCTAGAAAGTGGGCAGCTGGTCTAGGTGGGTACCTTATGATGGACTTATCATTTATTTGTGTTCCAAACCCTGATGGAGCTTTGATTCGGGTTAACAGAGAGCCTTGTTATAATGAGCATGTTGAATCTTTTGATGAAGGGTTGAAAAACACATATGGGGATGAATTATTAAATAATGCCAAAACTAACCTGGTTGAAAATGAGGATGAGTTGTATGATGTTGATCAAAGTATGTGTATGGTCATGGAAGATTCTGATTCTTTTTGGGAAGACAAGCAAATGATTGAAATAATTAGAAATGAATTTGTTGAGGAAATAGATGAATTGAGAGGACATGAAAATCAACCCCAAGATCACGAACAAAACAATGAAACCATTCAAGAACCTGCTATAGAAAATCACACACTTGAAGGGGTTGAGGATGGCATAAGAAATCTAGGAAGAGATGAGAGTTTGCTTGATGATCAAAGCATGGAACAAATTCCCCCAATAGAAAACCTTCATGAGGAGAACATTGAAAACCCAATACATGAAGATGAGTTTGATGATATTAGGAGGGGAGAAAGAATTCCTTTCACTGTTAGGGAGTGGTTTGCCTTGACCGATCACAATAGAGAGAGAGAAAGCCAAGGGCTTGCACCTATTTACCCATGGGAAAACAATCTTGCAACATCCGCTAGGGTTGAAACAAATGAAGAGCCTGAAGCCACTTATTATTCCGATACAGAAGATTCTTTATCTCATTTATCTCTAGAAGACGGTAGCCTTATTCAAGTCCATGATAACTCTCTAGGTTGGGAAGAGGATGCACTAGTTAATGATGCTCCTGAAGGAGACTATAATCTAAATAACCTTGCTATTTTTCAAACTCCTTCAGAGCCTCAAAGCCATGCTTTATCTACATATCCGCATATCCCTAGTTTCCTCCTACCGTCTGAGTCATCTAGTCATCATACTCATGATCTTTCTCACATTCCCACTTCCTCTACATTTCATTCTGAGTCAGTTTCTCCCAGACTGGAAAACATGGTTATTCCTGTTCCTTCCGGGGAAGGTTCTAGTCATAACACTGTCATATCTAGAGAGCCACCTCCCTTGGAAGAACATAGAGACTTCTTGACTGTAGGAGAGGTTGTTAAGAGAATTGTGTCTCCCCATGGGGAAGAGCCAAATGAGGTAATCCAAGAAACAAGAAGGGAAGTTAGGGAAGTCCTTGTTGGCACAGTTGCTATTTCCTTAGATGGTGGTCCACCCAGAATTGATGCAGTTCCTTCTAGGAGAAACTCGAGGATTGTCACACCTCAACCACAAAACCCTGCTGAAATCCATCCCTTGCCTATTCGTAACATTGGAGTTATTCCTGAGTCAGTCAATAGAAATAATTTTCCTACAGGAAGTCAAGTCATCATTCCCAACCATTTATTGCATATAAGATCGGGACAAGCTGATGACTTATGGGTTGGACCTTTCACAGTAGAGCGATGCATTGATGGCATGTGCTTTCTTACCACTGGTAGTGGACGACGTATTTTATATCCTGTCCATCAGAGGGACTTGAGGGATCACATCCCTGATCCCACATAGTTGGGATCTCTCCGCCTGCATTGCCTGGTAGTTTAGGGTAGGTAGGAAAACAAATAAGCCTACTTGGGCAGTAGTTAGTCTTTTCAGCCATTGAGTCTGGCACCTTTTTAGTCTCTAAGCTCCTTTGTAAGCTCTTAGTTTAACTGAGTACCTGTCACTTTTTCTTTTCCTGCACAATAAATTTCAAATTTTGCAAATTATGTTAGTACTTTAATTTACTTTCTGCATTTATACTTTATGCATTTATATTTCTGACATAGAGTAGATTTTATTTCAGTTGATTTTATATTTTTCCCACACATGCGGCATGAGGTATTTTGTTTAGATGTTTGTGAATGCAGAAAATAGGTTGCAAGAATAAAAGCTGGAAATAAAATGGTAGAGTGCTGGATCGTGGATTCGAGTAGCAGAGTTCGAGGACCAGAGATTCTGAGGTTCTCAAGCGCTCATTTCAGCAGAGCACTTGTCCCAGCCGGAGCCAGATGTTATCACATATATAGTAGCCGGGCTACCATACACTATTTTTCTCATTCCAGTACACTATTCAGCCAGTTCCCTTGCATTTGAGATGCTGAGATGAGCATCTATATTGGATCACTATCAGATTGTGGACATCAGTTATATTCCCCATGCCATGACTGAGTTTCAGGACACTCAGAGAGATGCCCGATATAGCCATTATACCATTGGTACAGAGCAGTCAGTAGTGCCCAGAGTTACAGCAGCAGTTCCAGAGGATAGATGATGGTACAGGTTGATGTGCATTCGGGTATATGACTCAGCAGGTATATTATTGTGTTATTGTTAGATTGCTTTTATACTTATTCTTATAGCATGTCTTAGCACTTAGTGTCATGATCTGGCGATCATATAGATACATGGACCTGGTTGACCTATTATTTATATTATATTGTCCCTACTCAAACTTAGAAGTTCACTATCCATACTCATTGGTACATACCCTCCTTAGGGAGAATAGAGGTGATCATTACACCATACTCTGGCTTGCTAGTGTTGGCTCCATCGTTTCATTGTCTTCATCCATCCGTGGCCTACCTTTTAGATTATTACCCTGATTTGCTACTTGACTAGTGACATGGAGGACCTTTCCCCACTGTAGCCTCTGTATTGGATGAGCTTCCCTGTTTATTGTGTCTCGGCTCTGAGTTGGTGACAAAACTTACCTATGGTGAGTTGGAGTTCCTTGAGAATTCCCCCTAGTCACTAAAGTTGTGTTGGCTAAACCTGAAACTTTTAGTGCTGCCATCAATACAAAATCTGGAAAAATCAAATGCTATATCTTGTATATGAAAGAAATGCCAATTGAAAATGGCCATGAAAAATAAAATGTTATATCTTTTGGAAAATTAAATACCTAGGTAAACAAGTTGTCCATGACACACCTAGAAGTGCTCAGGTAAACAAGTGCCTTAAAAACACACCTGCAGCAGAAAGCCTAAAAATAAATGTAAATCTATGCAATGTGTTTGTAAACACACATAGATCAAGGCTATGGAAACCTCAGGCCCAAAAAGCAATGGAACTTAAATGTTATATCTAAACAATTGCTGGCCTTGTTTGTATTATGGATTGTGCGCATCTGTGAAGGTGAATAAACCCTCTTTAAACAACTCATCCATTTGTGAGACACCGCCATTCCCTGTGTTATTGCTCATTCAGTATATACTATGGTGTACATTCCCTTTCCCTTGTCGAAGTGTCACAAAGTCAAGTCAGTCAAGTCATCCCTTAGCCTAGCCAGTTATTTCAGCCTTCACCCTTCACTAGCAAATTGATCACAACTATGAAGTGAGTATGGTCCTGAAAGTCTAGTCTAAGTAATAATAATAATTAACGACACTATATATTTGGATTTAGATCGCCAGTCATGATTACTCTGTGTTGTAGTAGCTATTTGAATAAATTGTAAAGCATGGATTAACCTTGACACCTTGCAGCAGCTATGGATGATAGTCTGAGTTGTATTTGACCTTGGTTAGACCTAGTTTGGCCATGGAGGACCATGAGACATGAGATGTTGGACCTTATGATGATATGGATAGATGATATATGGTCTATGTACACATACAGGATGATTCTATGCAGCAGCTACAGGGTTATGATGATGATTCTTGGGATACAGCAGTGTTTGGTCATTTACAGATCATTATTATTGGCCTTGTTCCGGTACATTGGATATTTATTTTGGATCATGCAGAGATTCATATGGTGTATGAGTACACATCTTGGATGGATTTGGACCTTCTGAGTCCAATGGGACAGTTTGTTTTCAGTTCCGGGCACTTACAGTGATGATTTAGCCTCAGTAGGCTGTCCTAGTGCAGTTTTGGTCTGTTGGAGGCCCTGTCGGAGCAGAGATGACTTTTATCCGGTTGACCTAGGGCGCTGATGATGGAGGGGGTGGTCCAGCCACTTGTTTTTACCATATTACCCCCCTCCCGGACACATTGGTGCCCTCACCTTGACAGCGCCATCACTCCAGGAGGCTGTTTGGGCAATTTCACGCTTCCCGAGGCAGTTCAGGATTGGTAGAAATGGCTATTGAGGAAATCGATTTGGGCTACTGAGGCAAAGTTATGGCATGGGATGATCAGTGATGATAGATCGGGACCTTCCACACCTCCTCCTGCAGTTTCAGCTTCATCGGGGCCCGCATCCATCACTTATGGCACTTTCTGTGGATTTTTTGAGGTCTTTTGAGGACCACGACTTCACCTTGGAGGCACGATTTGGTATATTCATGATTATTTATTGGTTATTGTGCCATGGGGATTGACCAAGGAGGGATAAAATTACCCCTTGGACCCACCATGAGCCTCTTATGATATTTTGTCATCATGATTTGGTGGGACTCCCCTCTCCTAGGGCGACTTTGTCCACTTATGTTATATTTTATGTGTGATCCATGTATTATATTGTTGAGCTCATCTCAACCATTGATTAGACATTTGTATCTTTTAATCTTAGCCACTCATTCAAAAAGTGGTTAGGGTTTTGGTGCCTCTCCTTCCTATTTAAAGGAGAGAGCTTCTCATTGTAAAGGGTCTTTGGTTCTTGGTTTATTGGTATAGAAAAATATTCTTGTGGAAATTCTTGTGGTCTCCTTTGCATCTGGTGTTCTTAGATGGTGATTGGAAAGTCTATTGCAACCTAGCATTTGGAAATTGTGGTAAGATCTATCTTTTTTGGGAAATCATTGTTTGTCTACAGGAGGGCGACTTCAACAAGGGCGATTTTGCAAGGCTTCTTCAAATCGACTTTCTTGGCATTCGCTTGTATCAGGGGGTTATCATTAGTATCATTGTGATCTATGCTATCTTTCTGTTACTTCTTTTGTGGCATTAGTCTTATCTCTTGATGCATCAAATCTGATATTGTTGACGTTTGTTGTGCAGGAGAGAGGGCGCATTGGCTTCTTGGACAAAATCGATTTGCATAGAGACTACCTCAAAGCTTCCAAATTGATCGGGTTTGCATAGATCATCATCATCAAGGCATCTACAAGGTTATCCAGGTAAGATCCACAGGTTTGTTTCTCTTTCCTTTATCCAATCCATTGACATAATTCATAAATTGTTAAAACCCTAAATACTTCAAAACCCCCATTTTACATTTTGTCAGATCTACTTAGATCTAGTGGGTTGTTGGGCATGACATTGAAAACCCACCTCTATAGCATCCACGGCATCCCGGATCTATAGTTTGGTGTGGATTGGCTTCCATTTGACCCCTCTCCCAAGCCAACTTAGCTTCTCCCAAGGAAGGCGCACTTCACCATTTGAGCAAGTTGACCTAGATCTAGTTGATGGGTGTTTTTCACTTGATTTGACATCTACACATCAAATAACATACACCCAGGTTGTCCCTTTCTTGAAATTCACCTTGTGGGTCCCATTCCACATTTTAAGGGATTTAATCCCCATTTTGGACCACTTGGAATACTTAAACTCAGATCTACAAAGATCTAACCGGTGGATTGCCACGAAAGTATAGATCCATACCCCTACTTGACTGATCTACCCGGATCTAAAGTTTGGATGCCATCCGACATGATTTGACCCACCTAAACCCAAATTGAAGCCTCCTTAGGGAAAGTCGCACCACCTTGGAGAAGTGAGTTCACTCACTTCGAGGAACTGGGTACTTGAGATTCTTGCAGATCCAGAATCAGAATAATTCAAAACCTAGGTCTAGACTGTCACTTTGTCAAATCTTGCCTTGGGGACTGCATTCCTTGTTTTAAGGGATTGTGGTCCACTTGGGTCAAAACTAGATCTAGACACAATTAACCATCAAGGCCTATACTGTCCATTTATCTCATGTTGTAGGAGTCCTAAACCATAAAGTCAACCCTACTTTGACTCCACTTCCCAATTCCCAAGGCACTGGTTTAATTCCAAGACAACCCACTCTCCTAGATTGTTGGATTGACTTGTGGTTTGACTTTTGCATGATGAACTATACCCCTAAAGCTATCATGAACCATGGTCAAGCTTGTCTTATGTACTAGTTAGCCCCAATACATCCCTGAAAACCATCCTGCATTGGACACAGTTCCCAAGGCAGTGGATCTTTTGACATTGACCTAGTACACTAATCCTAGATCTCACTTCAAACATTATAAGTCACTCTCACATCAACTATGAACCAAAGCTATACCTATTAAACCCCGCACTTGGCTTGTGACTTCACCCTTAGGTCTAGGATAAACCATACACCTAACTTCACTTAGAAATACCCTGATTTGGTGTCTTGGTTTTGATCTCTCCTATCGAGAGTAGATCGGGTCTCCCCCTTTGTTGTCTGGGCTAGATAACATAAAGTGAAGGTTGCCTCGACTGGCGTGACAACCATATATTGGAGGTCGAGGTGATCGTGGTTGCACCTTTTGAGTTACCCTTCCCTATTGCCATCCATGACTGGATCCATCCATAGGGGTAACTACAGTTTAGGTGATAACAATTTTGGCGCCGTTGCCGGGGACGCAATAGGCTTACCTTGGTCCGACATATTATTTTTGTTAAAGCTCTCCTCCCCTTTCTCTTTGCCTAACATTTTGGCGCCGTTGCCGGGGACGCAATAGGCTTACCCTAGTCCTTCCTGCATATACAACGACACATATCTTGGTAGAAGAGTTAAATCTACCTGGCGACTCCCAATCGTGACTCCGCTGAGGAACGAGCTCATTTACATCCTTATAACACAAGAAGTAAAGTAAACTTAGATCAAGTTGAAGGAACCCCAATCACATATCGTAAAAGAGATCCTAAAGCACAACCATCGAACTTCCTTTGGAAATTGGTTAACGATTCTCCAAACAGAACTTCAGGATCCCCTTTGATCAAGTCGGTTCCTCCCTCATCTCATAGTTCAAACTTAAACACAAACTTACCAAATCCAATGGCCGGAACAAACCCGGGAAACCAGAATGTTCCTCCACCACAAACCCCTAGGATTTTTGGAAGAAAGGCAAAACCATCTCCTTTAGACTTTTCCCAAATCCAGGGTGCACCCCATGACATGCCTGAAAAGTATTTTGAAAAGGTTCCCAGATTTGATGGAGTATCCGCTATATCAATTGAAGACCACATTGATAAAGTATGGGAACACATGGAAGCATATGGAGCATCTGAGGAAGATGTGTTCATGAGGGGTCTCTTGGCATCCTTGGAAGGAGATGTTAGGAAGTGGTTTGACAGGTTGCCTGCCTCATCCATTGATGGGTATGACAACTTTGTCAACAAGCTAAACAGTGAGTGGTCCCGAAAGTTAGATGGGAAATTTCTCTTACACCAACTTTTTGACATCAAGAAAAGAGAAAATGAAACAGTCCATGAGTTTAACATAAGATTTGACAAGACTGTAGCTGTTATCCCTGAAGAAATTAGACCAAAAGATCAAGCAGTTGTCATTCACTACTTGAATGCTTTTGAGGGATGGGTTGGTTATCAACTAAAGGATAAAAACCCAAATGACTTAAAGACCGCTCAATCAAATGCCAAAATGGCTGAGCAAAATGTAGCATCCATGGGGAAACAAAACTTTTTCGATCAATTCACCCCATCCACTTCCAGATCTGACCCTAGACTCCGAAAACCAAAGGAACCTGTGAGTGTGCCAAAGGAATCCAAGGACACTTTAGAAGTCATGCAAGAAATGATGAAACAATTAACTGTCCTAACTAAGAATGTGGCAAGTTTGAATGACCCAGAGAGACATAGGAATCCTTATGGCCCTAAACCTTACTGGAACAATAATAGAAGGCCTGATGGGGATAGGGATAGACGACGACCTGAGTACCCAGAAAATTCGGAAAAGAAAGAAGTCAATTGGTGTGATGAAGAAGAAGAAATACCCTCTGATACCATTGACCATGATGACCAACCGGAAAACATCAACTTTATAAATGACCTATCTTATGATGAAGACTTTGGAAGAATCCTTTTAGAAGAAGAGCCATGGGAGCAAGAAGATGATATAGTTGAAGAACTTAGCTCCTCATGTCATGCCTTAGAGCTTCCAAAACCTAAAGAGCAACCAAAGTATCAAATCTATAAACGAGGAAGTACTTCACAGCCTTCTTTCCTTGATAAACATAAAAAGATTGATGAAGATAAAAAGGAAGAAGAAGATCTTGCCATAGATGATTATGATCTCAAGATTGATATGAAGAAAGAGTTAAGCAAGATAATGTGTAATATCCCTGTCACTGAGTTAATGAAAGTGCCCTCTGTTAGATGCCAAGTAGAGGAATTTTTCAATGGTATTGGCCAAGAGAAAACTCCTGAACCGGTCCTAGAGTCATGTCATATCCAAAAGCTTAGTGGAACACAACCTAGTGAAACAGAGAAGGATCCACCAATAAACATCCATTCAGCCATTTATGAAAAAAAAAGCGGTGGTCACTCCCCCTTTTACCTTACCTTGCACATTCAAAACATGCTCCTTCATAATTGTATGTTGGATTCTGGAGCAGCAATGAATGTGATGCCTTTACAAGTTATGAAAGAAATGGGACTTGAAGTGACTAGACCTTATGGAAATGTCTGTGGTATAGATTCCCGACGAGTGCCATCTTATGGTTTGATCAAAAACCTTAGAGCTGATCTTTTCGCATGTTCAGACATTTCCACCATGATGGATGTAGTGGTCATTGACTTGCCCCCAGCATATGGAATGCTTTTATCTAGAAAGTGGGCAGCTGGTCTAGGTGGGTACCTTATGATGGACTTATCATTTATTTGTGTTCCAAACCCTGATGGAGCTTTGATTCGGGTTAACAGAGAGCCTTGTTATAATGAGCATGTTGAATCTTTTGATGAAGGGTTGAAAAACACATATGGGATGAATTATTAAATAATGCCAAAACTAACCTGGTTGAAAATGAGGATGAGTTGTATGATGTTGATCAAAGTATGTGTATGGTCATGGAAGATTCTGATTCTTTTTGGGAAGACAAGCAAATGATTGAAATAATTAGAAATGAATTTGTTGAGGAAATAGATGAATTGAGAGGACATGAAAATCAACCCCAAGATCACGAACAAAACAATGAAACCATTCAAGAACCTGCTATAGAAAATCACACACTTGAAGGGGTTGAGGATGGCATAAGAAATCTAGGAAGAGATGAGAGTTTGCTTGATGATCAAAGCATGGAACAAATTCCCCCAATAGAAAACCTTCATGAGGAGAACATTGAAAACCCAATACATGAAGATGAGTTTGATGATATTAGGAGGGGAGAAAGAATTCCTTTCACTGTTAGGGAGTGGTTTGCCTTGACCGATCACAATAGAGAGAGAGAAAGCCAAGGGCTTGCACCTATTTACCCATGGGAAAACAATCTTGCAACATCCGCTAGGGTTGAAACAAATGAAGAGCCTGAAGCCACTTATTATTCCGATACAGAAGATTCTTTATCTCATTTATCTCTAGAAGACGGTAGCCTTATTCAAGTCCATGATAACTCTCTAGGTTGGGAAGAGGATGCACTAGTTAATGATGCTCCTGAAGGAGACTATAATCTAAATAACCTTGCTATTTTTCAAACTCCTTCAGAGCCTCAAAGCCATGCTTTATCTACATATCCGCATATCCCTAGTTTCCTCCTACCGTCTGAGTCATCTAGTCATCATACTCATGATCTTTCTCACATTCCCACTTCCTCTACATTTCATTCTG